>JANEHU010002229.1:0-30501 GCA_027563435.1 Nasonovia ribisnigri
AAAAGAATTATTGGCTAATCACTATGGTCTCGTATAATTGTCTATTGACTATTTTCATTCAACGTTCATATCTCCAACACCATTGATTCTTCTTTTTTGCTTCTGAAGTAAGTACAGAATTCCAACACATGCCTTACAAAAAAAATTGAACTTTTTCGTATTTTTCTATCCACCTCTAGCTATCAGCCTAATTACTCAAATTTTTTCTTTAACGAGACTTGTCAACGATAATTTTTATTGCTACACTTTTCTTAGAACTTATAAATTTTCCTTTTCTTGTAATCAGGATTTTTCCCGGAATATTATCAAATAAATAAATAAAGATTATAAGCTGAATGATTTTACAATTTGTTTTCATACAGCTAGGTAAATTTTATAAAATACAGTTTGTGTGCCTACTTAATAACATATTATATAAATTGCTTTTGGGATTTTTCGTTGTGTCTTACAGATTTCCGTTGTGATTTAGTTGTTTTGTCTCAACAATTAGGCGATTAAGTGACTGGAAGCATGCCGTGGCCCACGACGTTGCTCCAATTTCCAGGTTGACATTGACGATACTTAGCGCAGTTGTATCGGTTTATAGTATGTACATTGCACATACATTGGTGTACCCAGTTTAGATTTTCAGAAAAGTCTGGAGGTTCTACAGATTTCGCATCTTATGTGATTTAACCTGGTAGATAAATTGATAAAAATGTTTCCACTTGTACCAGTTGTACCTACCTACCGTAAATTGGTGATAACAATTTACTATACAGGCTACTCATAATACTTACTTTCGGGGTGAAATATTTAAAATTTAAAAATTAAATCAGTTTTATATAATACTAGCCCAATTCGCGCACTTTGTTTCCCGTATAAAATGACAACTATTAAATAAATTGTGATTGTTCAACTCCTTTTGAGCGTAACTGGCTGCTGTAAGTTCAACTTTGCAGCCATCCTGGTAGGCAATATGCAAATATTCGATTTTATGCATGCGTGTACTAATCTGCCCAATTAACCAATGGCAACCAAGATACTTATGAACAAAAAATGAAGAAAAAATAATAAATACTAATTTCTACTTTTGCTATAATAATCGACAGCCATATTGGTAACCATTTATAATCAAAAAAAAAAGTTTCAATTCCCACCGTGTATCTGAAATTCATTGTTTGATATGAGCACCTCTAATTTTCATTTTTTTCACGACAATATGGTCAATATGTAGCCTCTATTCTTCTCCGAGCTATAATCTATATCTGTACCAAATTTCATCGCAATTGGATGAACGGCTTAGGAATGCTAAATACATAAAAGACAGACAGAAAAACATTCATTTTTATATACGTAGAATATATTACAATGTATAATTATTAATTACCAAGAGAATTTTAGACCAAAGGCACGGGTGCTTCGGTGTTCGAGTACCCCGTGAAAAAAAAAAACAAACAATAGGTTCATAGTTTATATTATGTGTATTAAAATTAATCTGTTATATCATTAATATCTCATTGTTAAAATTTAAAAATATATTATATTGTTGAACTTTTTTGTTTATAACCTTTTCCATTCATTACAGAAAAAAATAATGCTAACTTCTATTAGTTTAAAAATAAATACATTTCTATCTCTCCACCTGAATTAAAATTTTAAAATTTTGTTTAGAAGATCATTTTTGAATCGTTTGTGTAGATACGAAGTCTCGACGTTTGTGTACAAACATTGTAGACATTATCCGTCAATACAATTAAGGGGCCAGAAACCCTCACCCACTATTTTATAATCTTGAATTTCTGATTTTACAAACCTTTTATGCATAGTTTTTTTTAATGATGTAGACAGACAAATAATTGACAGTTATTTAGCTTAATAACTAAAATTATAGATTAAACGGTACTGGTTTGTAAGTGCTCTTGTCACTGTGCGTACAAATATTATACAACGAATACTATTTTCGGACTGCTAAAGATCGTACATTAATGTTCAACAGGTAGGTTCGATAGGTTTTCATCATGGTCAAGTAAACCGTAAGTATAACTTTGTGGACGCTCCTTGGAGCTCACTCCCAAAACGTGGAGATAATGTGAGAAGAATGTTTCAAAATTGCGGAACAATCAACATTGTGATGCTATAGTAGAAATTTCTTTGAGTCTTATTTTGTAGAGTTTAATGGCACTCAAAGCTTAGTGAAAAGGATCATTTTGAACAAATTTTATCGGATATTTCAAAACTGTATGATGACTATCATTTTGATACTATATTTAATTAATTACCGTAATCCTAAATTAAATAAATAATAACACATTTTTTTTTTAATATTTGATAATTTCCATTTTTGTAATTTATATTAATTCAATATAATTTGTAATTTTAAATAAATATATTATAAAAAAGTTATTCATCAACGGTGTTACGCTATTACGACCAGTACCGATGAAATATTAATAAAAAATATAATGCTTTTGTATAACTGCATACAAATTAATCATGATTTATAATATTCACAAAATCGACAAATTTCTTTTCTAAAACCTAATATGTAAATAATTTATCCTCATCATATATTATAGTATGTTTTTATCTATATAGTGTCATCAAATGATTGAACTCCGGTTAAATACTGAATACTGAGTCCTTAATAATCCCTATAAAGCCTTTAATTCCTTAGAATTCTTATAGAATATTATATAAGATAGGAGTATTCAGTGGCGTACCCAGGATTTTTCAATGGGGAGAGGCTGAACGAATAATTAATAATTAGTACTACTCAAAATGGTTCATCAAAACTATTTTTAGAAATATCATGGTTTGTACTTTGCCTTTTACTATATAAGATTTATACAATAACACGACCAATGGAAGGGGACTGAAACCCCCTTAGCCTCTCTCCTCCTGAGTACACCATTGGGAATATTGATATTGTTCCATTGTGAATCATAGTCAATGAAAATGATTTCAAAACTAACATTCTAATGGGTTAATAGTTAATACTACTTAAGCTATATTAAAAGTGTCTAAATAGGTACCTATTTTATTTCAAATAAACAAAATTAAAATCGAATAACTATAATTAAAACGTATTTATATGACAACGTTGGAGTATAAACATGAGAAATTCGATTCAATATTGACTTTGTTTTCGACTTTCAGTTTTGAATGAAAAACAAAAATACATTTCCATTTGATGAAAAAATAATTTATCGAACAAATTACACCATAAATATTGTATTTTATTACTTTACTTCACAAAATCAACAATGCATAGAAACTTTTTTTATTTTTATTTATTATTGAATCAGTTTTTTTTTTAATGTTTTAATGTTCAATACAGACATAATATAGTAAATAAAAATTGTTATTTTATTTACATTATCTCATCTATATTCTATAAAACAAAGATTGCCAAACCAACGAATCTCAGAAATTTTACCGAAAAATTAATTATTTATACACGGGTACACGGTTGCGCGCTATTTGAATCACTTTTGTGTACCAGTCGGCTTGCTATGTATGTATAGTGTACGTCATTTCGTGAATGTGCTTTTTCATGTATACTGACTATTATAATACGCGTGTAAAAATTAATTTCAATTGGAGTGACGTTTTTGCGTATGTCGGAAAATGTGCTTTCGTTTTGATGAATAATTTATTATTCGTTATTGGCGCCAAAAAAAAAAAGAACGTAGATTATACTTTCAGACAAAATTAATTTAACGAACGAAAAAATATTCATAATAAATTATACTGTATACATAGTTTGTTTTTTAACATTTTTTTTTTTTTTTTTTTTATGAAATTATGTATAGTTTAATGTATACGCGCATGCACTCAATGAAATTAGTTCTCATAGTTAAAACTACATGTTTTAGAGAATATGTGTTTGAAATTTTGCATTTAATATCTAATATAATTAATTATTTGTGTATTATATTTCATTTACTGTTGAATTATCATCAGATACGTTCGATAACAGTGAGTTACGCTTAATGTCATCACTGATTATACCTAATAAAATCAACAGTGTATCGCAATTTGCAATCAAAAAGTATGTTAACGTTGTGTATGAACTTAACAACATGTTCGTAATATTAAATTGGCCTTTTTAATGTAATAAGCATTTTTTTTTTCATACATTTTAATTAAAATCAATAAAATGTTCACCAGATAATGTAGGTAATTGATTTTATGAGGCTTTAAATAATCACAATCGTAGCTGATTTAATACTAATAAATTAATTAATATCACAATATGACAAATTTGAAAACTATCTATGATTCCTTTTAGATTGTGAGCGGAGCGATGAATATAATGAAATTTACAATGATGTGTGTTATTTATTTTAATTTGTTGTGTCTGTTTACACGATAGGCACGTAGTCAAAATAATACTTAAATTTTTAACTTCAGTATCATTTTCTGAGAAAGTCCGGACGTCAAAATTTAAAATCCCCAGTAGTTTTCAAAGGCGTCGTGAAAATATAAAATATTTAACTGAAAAATAACGATTTTAGTTATTTTTATTGTAATTTAAAAATATTATTCGTTGGTACTTGATAAGTATATTATTATATTTTGCACACATAATATTGCGATATACTAATAAATTTCGAAGGAGGTTTTTGGAAGCAAATTGGATCTACTTGGTACTTTTGGTAGGTCGAAATTAAAAATTTAGTAATTTTTAAAATAATCGGGAAAATCAAAAATAATTTAACCTACTGTAGTACCTACCTACAAATTAATATTGCATTATAGTAAAATACATTTTTTTCATTACAATAATATCATAAAGTATGCATAGCAATATTATAGGCTGGCAGAAGTTCTTCACTCAGAATTGTTTTTCGTATGCAATGATTTTGTATAGTTGAATTCAAATTGAATTCATCAGTTTCAGCAACGCTTCTAGAGTTTAGACACATATAGCAGATATACTGCCCCGTTTTTTTAATAATTTATTACTTTACAATAATATTTATAATGTCTTATATTAAATTCGTAAGTATTTTTATAAATGGCTATTAAAAAAAAAAAAAATGGTCTTATGACATCAGCCGATTAATGCAATCAGAATGACCTGAATCTATGTTATCACATCAAGAATAACTAACTGTAATCAAAATAACCTATACATCTATATAAATTATATTACATAACACTAGCTATCCTGTCCAGTGATCCTCGCGCTAAGGATTAGTTTTATAAAAAGAAAACGTATTTTCCATATTCCTACGCCGAATTGAGTATATCCCGTGCTTTTTTGTATGTAAAATGTGTTAAGTCGAAAACCGTGTTTGAGTCTAACAAGTCAAACATCTCAAGCGAAGACGAATTACGTACAACTTAGTCACCTAGGTATACAAGCCGAGCATGTCGGATCACGGACAATATGCAAGCAGTATATTATCAGGTACCCATAGGCAATCCGCTAGTGGTGAATTGCGATCTGCGGATACGACAATGAGCTACTATAAGTGCAACTTTGCCACCTAGGTATTCAATCTACGCCTTAACTGTACTAATAAAATGTCTCCTCATACACAACAAAATATTCGATTTCCGTTTGGCGAATCAAAGTCCTTGTATAGGCACATCTTTAAAATGGTATTTTTCAAAAGCCTTTTCTTAGGTGCCCATTACACATTTAGAGCATCAGATAAACCACTATTTCAAATATCAAGTTCATACGTTTGTCACTTTATGAAAAAGTAGGTAAATTCTTTAAAACATGAATTTTATTTTAATTTACTGAATATACGGTACTACTAATGTATTTTTAACTTTTATTTTGCTAGTCAGTTAAGCGCCGCTGTTGTATTTTCACGGACCAGATTTTCTACTTTTCCGGTGAGTTTTCCAAAAATTTTATTTCATTCAAACACAGTCCTGATGTTAACGAACACACAAAAAAAAAATCAGCCAAATCGGTCGAGCCATTCTCAAGTAATGAGCTTACATGCGGCACTTAATTTTTATTTATATAGATTATGTTGACTTTTATCTGAGATATTACACGTGTTTACCCTTAAAATACCTTCATTAAATAGTGTGGTTAAAACGAATTTAATTTAGGCAGGACCTATATGTGTATGTTATTAAATAAATTAGTGTGTTATACTGAATTATGCTGAATTATGGAAATGGAACAAATACAAATCGATTCGATATTGACAAATTGTAATGGAATATTGTAAAAAAAACAAAACAAACAACAGTAGGTAAACGAGACACTACAACTGGTCAACGATAAAATGTTTGATTGTTTAAATTATATATCAAAAATATGAAAATGTAATGTAATAGGTCACGGTGATGTATAGGTTAGGTTACCTACAAATCGTAGGTATATAAATATTAATAACTATATCATGTGTTGTTTCCACTCGACCATGTGTAAATAGTACCTACATATTGTACGTTTTAAGCCGATGTTTAATGATGGAATAACCGAGTAATTATTTTAATTGGAGAAATCTCACACACTCACACACGCATACTATATAGGTATACCTATAACCGTATTGGTATACATTATAACATGTATATGCGTATATATATATATGTGTGTACTTATATACTGTATAGGTACACACGGACAACATGATACTCGTAATTTACTATGTACGCTACGTGGTTTTATAAACGTCACTTGCACACGCTAAAATTACTTATTCAAGTTCTAGCCTTTTGTATATACAACACTTATTAACTAATAACGTGCTGTACAGCAGTAATATCGTACCCACATATTATATTATTATAATATTATATACACGATATAAAGTACAATTTGTTTACCTACATATATTTTCTATATAATACTCCGTCGGTCGTACGACGGTGAAAAGTCTTAAGTAGAAAAATAACAAAAAAAGCGCCTTGATTTATTATGTATTAAGTATATAAATACCCCATGCATTTAAATATTTCGTGTAGAGAAAAAAAGTCGTCGGACGAAAAACCAATTTACTGGACGTTCTGTTTCGTTATTATATCATTGGGCCGGGAAATAAAATAAAATAACAATAATTGTATTATATAATTAATGATGGATTTGAAAGAGAAAAAAACCCGACATCGATTTACGAACATCGTGAACAAAATAATTATTCCGACGACCCGCTGTAGATTTCATAATATTATACTGATATGTTAATACTTAATATCACGTTACGATCATCCCAGGCCTCGAGTGATTTATGACGCACTGTCGTTTAAGACTATGAGGCGCAGTGCCTCAGGACACGTTTGTATACCAGCCGAAATTTAATCGATTTTATGTAATAGTCGATGTCTTACAGACGATTGTTCGCAGCTTACCCTCCTAAGTAGGATCACTTTTTTTTCCACGCATCGTAGCTAACCTATGGTAGCCCGATAAGAAATCGAGAAATAACAAAATAAATTATCATCCGAACGGCTGAATATATATAAAAGGTGAGAACACTCAGCGCCGTCGCTACGGAGCGTCAAAGTAGATTTTGGGTATTTTTTCCAGCATGCTTTTCAAAATTGAAAACCGCTTGTTTTGAATAATGTTTAATATTTTGTCTGATACGCACCATTGCAATATAAATACGACAATAACTCATCATGTGACGACCCATATTTGACATGACATTTCTTTTAGCCACTTTTACGGTACAACCTATATATGACATATTTTTGACCTATACAAAACGTCGCATACCAAGTACATACGGTTTTTTTTTGATAACTGTATATCCTTGACAGTTTGTACGGAATATTATATTATCCTAAATGATGAACGATCGTGTTGACATCAACAATAAAGTTATTCCCCAAATTTCCTTTTAATGCTATTATATATATACGTATATTATATAATAATTATATATATATAAGTGTATGTGTGTGTGTGTGTGCGTATTTTGTATGAGAGATCGTTAACTTAATTTTAGATTCTGAGCGGAGCGATGAATGTATTGATTTTACAATGATGTGTGTATTTTTTTTCATTATTTGTGTCTGTGCACACGATAAGTAGTCGAAATAATGCTTCGATTTACAACTTCAGTATCTTGTTCGAATGGAAAGTGAATCTAGTTGGTGAATTACGGATGTCAACATTTAAAATTCCCAGTAGATATTAGTCTTGTAGGTATACATTATATATTTATACTTATACAGCTATATGTTACCGCATTAGTATAGATATTGCTGGCAGTCCAAATAATTTTAAATACATATCAGTAAAACTTGCTGACCCTGTAAGAGGTGGTGGCCCCCTAAAACACAGAAATTGAATTATTAAACAGTGATAGGTACTGGATACTAGAAGCTAATAAAAAATTATAATATAATCATAATAATAATATCATTACTTTACTACTTAGGTACAAATGTATTTACAACAATAACATTAAATACTTAAAAATGAACTTTTAGAGTCTTCGTTTGATTAAAAAAAAAACAATTTCTCAGTGTTTTTGTTTAATTTCATGAGAAAAGTACTACCGTCCTCCTCCACTTGGATGTACCTAAATATGTCACAATGGGTTAATACAAATTTACTAGCATTAAAAAAAAAGTTGACCGTAATTCCACAAATGTTTATAAAAAAAATAATAATAATAATAAATTATATAAACATACCGTAATACTAATAATGAAATAAATTACTTTAATAGCAATATAAAAAAGCATATCATGAAATATACTTAGTAATATAAGCTAACATACCGTTTTCGCTCAAAATCGTTTTTCGTATGGCGTATGCCATGATTAATAATCATTGAATTCATATTTAACACATACGTTGCAGTGACTTACTCAACGACGAGATAAACTCGACACCTATAAACTGTACAACATAGCACGATAGCCGATAACCCACTTTTTTCAATCATTTTGTCTGGCAACATTCATATTGTAAATAATTTAGGGTTGCAACTATTAATGCCAAACGTTGGTTAGGTAGAGTTAAAACGAAAAAAAAAAAAATTCACCATCTCACTCTGACGTGTAGAACTACGACATAGACGCATGACATTTAGAATTACATAATAATATTTGCTTTTTACGCTCAAACATTTTTCGACTTGACATTTAGTTTTGCGAGTGCGCACTTGAATGAAACCTAGTGTACATTACTGATCCTGCTGCAGTCGACTTTTGAGTACCTACATATATGACGTACGTGTGTATACGCCATACGGTAGGTATGCCGTTCGTAATGGCAATAAGTACTATTATTATTATTATATATATATATTTTTTTTTTTTGGAACATCGTCAGCAAGTAAAACATTTATTACACTCTATGTATTTGTACAACACATTTTTTCGACGAACCGTGAAATAATGTACCGTCGACTGTTTGCGTACTTATTTGGGTACCTACGAATAATGACAATTAATTTGGCGATGTAATTTTACATCGCGATGCTTCGTTATAATGTATTATAAACAAAAAAAAGCGCATTAATCGCGGGTTCGTACAACAACAATCATACTCCACATTTATTCTGCTGCAGCCGATAACATATTATGTTGTGCGTCATAATTCATAAATTATTTACCACATCTACACGTTGTGTTGTAATGATAAACATTGCCCATTGTTAAACGTTTCTATATCGTAATAATACGAAATCCCTGCAGCGTATTGTTGCAGTCTTATTGTGTGTATTTATAATACTTTTGCCGGTCAACGTTGTGGTTCACCTAATTATTATTTAAAACAGGTAGGTACTTATATTATATTCGTGCCCGGATTATGTCGGCCGGGTAGCGTGGGGCCGGAGGGGGGGGGGATATCGCTGGGTTCATAGATTTTGAGAGCTCATTCCGTTTTTCTTTCCCAATAAGTATTTTTTAATGCACTCATTTCGAAAATTTTGTAAAAATAAGATAGAAACGTATATAATAAACCACATGAAAAATTCATAATAAATATTTATGTTTTGTAGCAATGTACCAATGTTGGTTAATTAGAGCTTGTTTTAATAGTCCAAATAGTACATAAAGTTATTTTTAAATGGTAATCATAACGTCATAAATAAACGTAAAAAATGGTAGATAGTTAAAAAAAAAACCTGAAGTGATGAAGTTGGTTATATGGGTTTGATAGTTATAAGAATGGCCCACTAAATAATATGAATCGTGTTCTGGGGTCCGATGGATCTTTAAACTCGGCTTGGGAATATCTTGCCAGGCGGCCAGACAATGTAGGTACCTATAACGTGTGCTATTTATTCTTATTTCTTATGTTATGTAATACTTTTTTTTTCAAACAGACCTGATTATGCTCAAATAAATGTTCACAATCACGTGGACGAGACACAATCGAAATGGTATTTTTTATATTGATATCTATAATACGACACTTTTTTTTCAGTCAGTTGATGTGTTTTTGCAAAAAAGAACGAACATCGTTACATAATTTAAAGTATATGTATAGGTATACGTAACACTAAAATACTGCGAAAGAAAAATAACTTTACGTCTTATAACTTTAAATCACATCGATTAATTTTAAGTTAACATTTTAAAAAAGTATTGTATTTTAGAATAATGAAATAATAATATAAGAAATTAGGTTTTTATTTTAATGTCTTCCAATAATAATATAGTTCGTAGACAGTGTGATTATTTTTATTAGTAAACTCTCTTTATCTCGAAAAGTATTAACATTTTTGGAACATAATTTTTAGTTACCTATTGAATAAAAAATAACATTGTAGAACAAAAAAATTATTACTACTTTTATTGTTATCAAGCTTGTACTTATTTGAACGACGGTGTATCTACATCACTTTTACTTTCGTGTATACTGTAGTAGAATATTTTTCTAACAATTTAAATTTATAAAAATCGTCTAATGAAAGTATAGAGTTTTAGTAACCTAAGATTGGTGGATTAAGGGGATTGGAAGTGATGATTTTCTGTTTTTGTCTAGCACACGTGGAACTACATATAGGAATTTAGACGTGTTTTCATTCCAACGTAAAAAAAACTGTTTGATTTTAACTCCGCCAAAAATTTAAATATGCCATTTCCTTTTGTAGCACTATTTTTTTAAGATTTAGGGGAATAAATTTAAAAACTTGGGAAAGATTATCTCAAGTAGACAGTGTGGTAAATTAAAATCTGTTTTTAGAATTCTTATCGTTTCACTAGATCAATAGGAACGTTGGAATGAAACACGTCTAAATTCCTATGTTCCACGTGTGTTAGACAAAGACAGAAAATCACCGCTTCCAATCCGCTTAACTTTGTCTCGAAGCCGACCGAAAAAATTAGTGTAGCAAACTAAATATCGGTTCACTGTATTATATACAAACCAAAGTCCTTAAACCACGACGGCGATGACATCGAAAGCTGTAATTTTATCATATTATGAATTATACCGAGCACGCGCGCCATGTTATACAATTAATAAGTATACGTAGTTATGACTTTCGTATACCTATATACATTATTTCTACCTATCGGTAAACGTACACGTACCTGTAAAACGACATTTTTTTTCTGCTATAAATAATTGTGTAGAACCATTAACACTGCAATATTGTATATACGGACACATACGGCTGCATAATAATATTATATCATACAGGGTTATTCACCGAGCAGGCTCATTGCTCAACCCCTTTTATCTTTCAATGATGTGTTGAAAATTAAATATTAAAAGCACTGTTTAAGTAATACTAATAGAGATTATATTTTCAGATACTTTATAATTTATACTATTTTTTTAATTTATTTGTTTTATTCAGATTTTATATTTTTTAAAGAGTGTGTCCTATGTTCAATTTTTTTTTTTAGATTACAACTGACTTTATTAATTTTAACTTAATTGGCTCGTCACTTTTTTTAAAATCTTGATTCATCTTTTTTGGCCTAATGAAAATTCAAATTAGTTGTTTTGGAGTTATCAAACTTTATGTACTAAGAAATGAGAATTATACGTAACCCAGACAATTTAAACAAAAATGAAGTGCTTATTTTATATTATTAAATACTCAAAAAATTTACTTCATTTTCATATAACTATATAGCCCCCATATACTTAATTTCGATTAATGAATGTAACTGACAATGTAAATAATATTAAGAACTGTCTAAAATGATTAGATAATAATTCGATTGGTTATTTTATGTTGGGATTGATAACTATTAATTATTATTTAAGATATTATTTTGTTGGAGAAAAATTCTTTATTCCCAAAAATCTCTTAATCCTAACTGATTTTTCTTTTAATTTTAAATGACTTCAATTTCCAATTAAAGTTTGATTTGCAATAACAATCAACAAAGTACGAAGTCAAACGTTCAGACAAATAGGAGTCGATTATTAACGAGTTATTTCCTGAATTATCGTTATTGCTGGTAACATATACATCTAAATTTAAAGAACTGGAATCTTCCTAACAATTTAGGATAAATAAGAGTGGTTCTTAATATATATAAAAGAAGGTTGTATCAATTAAGGACAATCTTTAAAGCAATTAACTTATCAAATTATTTGAAAAACGCGGTTAAGGACAAATAACAATTCTAAAAATCAGAATATGAATAAATACGTATTATAAAAGGGAAAAACGAGGGTGGTGTATGCTTGCGGTGAATCACCCCGCTATACATCATCGGTCGTATATTATAATATTATTATTATTATTATTATTATGTTATAATTGTAGCGATTCGAGCCGTACCGCGATAAAATATATACATGTACACTAACGCACACTGCACGACGGCGATAGCAATAATAATATTGTTAACTGCAATAACAATAAAATCATACAATAATGATTAGATTATACGGTAGCCAGTTTTGCGTTGTGGCGCGTGCATTTGTCGTCGGCGACGTGTAATGATCTGTGCGGGCAAGGAAGAAAAAAAAAAGTCGACGCGCCGGCGGAATACGAAAACGATTTGGCGGAAAAATGCGACTCGTCGAAAGACAGTACCTAATATTAATGTGTATACGATACGAATAATATAATAGTCGTTCGGCGGCAGGATAAGGACGGCGCGACAACGAGAAGGATCCACTGCGATAGGTTATTGCGGGGATTTTTTTTCTTTTCCTTTTTTAATTAACCGCCGTCGATTGGATAATGTACGTCGGAGGCTGCGGCTGAGGCGGCGTCACGACGGCGGACTTACGAAATCGAACCACGTACGCGAGCTGAGAGACCGCGAATCGGAAATATTACGGTGCGCGAGTTTGTACGTGTTTTTATACGGTCTATCTGTATAAAATATATGTACGCACATCCACGATCCACGTGCCGACACTATTGGTCGAGTGTTTTCGGTTTATTGTTATTATTATTATTGTTTTCGCAACGACGAACGCGACACGGCCGCGTACGAACGATAAACCGACTCATCGACCGGCCGTCGGCGAATACGGAATGCGATAATAGCAATAATAACAGCGGTCGTCAATATTCCGACGGCATACATAATGATATGGCCATGATAAATTTATGGTTTCGTGTGAAATCTATAGAAATCCACGATCTCGGGGACCAGTAACCACGCCGCGTGGACGCACGAAGAGTGATGGCACGGACAGCCAGACCGTCAGCGGTACGATAGGGATGAAAATATGTAGGGGGTGCCAAAATGATATAACTATTTAGAGAGCCGTTTGAGAAAAGTTGATGCGTAGCCGCGTGGGGTCCGGTTACCTAATCAAACACTGTTTAAGTAATAAAATACGTCATGCAAACTGCGTCAATATTGTTTTACAGATTCATTTGACATAATTCTGCAGATACCTGTGGCAGAGCTTGAAACCGATATTAGATATACCGATTTTGAATACCGTTGAAAATCGAAATCAAAAAAAAATCAATACCGGTAATCAAAACTGAAATTGGAAAATATAAAAAGCTATATTCAAAACAAAAACGGAATCAAAAAAAGTAAATACCGATATCGGAAAGATCGAAACGAAAATCGAAATGGGAAAAAATGTTTTCAAGCCCTGACCAGTGGATGCCATCGCGATGAGGCCACCCAATACATTACATTTAAATTCAATCTCATCTATTTTGTGATGATACGACGATTAATTTCCAAAAATGTGTTGTTCTTTTAATTTATTTCAATATACATCATTTAAATTTCAAACCATGTAGATTGCTTTTAATTATAATACAGTAATTCTATCGCATGTGAAATCGAACTGTTATAACATATTATAAAAAACTATAATAATTCGAATAATCCTCATTTTTTGTATCCGAAATTTTACTCGGAGAACGGTATTTCTATCCAAACACTATCATAACACTTATGATAATGTTAATGGCACACAGGAAAAAGCCTAAAGCCTTAAATGGCTAAACTCCAGTTACAAGTTACAAGCATCTTTAGATAAGTAGGTACGCATTATTACTATAAGTTCAGAAATAGCATGGCTTATTCTAGTGTAGCAGTGTCTATACAGTTTACTAAATGCAAGTACACCGTGTCCACTAACTACGTTAACCATCTCTGGAATAAATATTATAACTTTGAACATTTTTTTTTTATAGTCCCGACCAAGCTGGGTACTGCCACTGAACTGTATGGTTTATGATACGGTTCAGTGGGTAGTCCAAACGGACCAAGGACCACTTACACCTAATTTCATGACTCTATTGATCGGACTGTTAAGTGAACGAATGACAGTTAATAAAGTTAATAAATAAGTAAAACAGTTAATAAATAATACACGCATAACAACATATCATATTATTATAAAAGCGTTGCGCGTTAGTGCTCACTATGATATACTTATAGGTGCTGTAAGCAGTGAGATTTTGAACGTTCGTAACTCGATCGTCGCGCCGAGATTAATCGGCCATAATAATAATATGTATTATGTACACATAATAAAATAATATTATTATTAAACGCGAGCAATTCAATTGAGACGGCGGTGGCGACGAAGGGGATAAGTATAGTAGTCGTCGTCGGCGAGCTCGGTAAAAAAGAAACAACGATAATCGCGCCGTGATAATTCCGATGAAAAATGCGACGACACGTGCGACTCGTATACGACGTTGTACGGTGTATCATAACAGACTACAAAATCTATCTGAAATCAACTGCGCGTACGATATATATACATTTTTTTTATATAACATCATACGAATTATAAATCATTAACCTTCCGTCCGGACGTAATAAATGTGCGTCTTTTCCTCTCACTCGCTCTCTCTCTCTCTCTCGCCGTCTCGTCGTCATCGTCGTACCGTTCATTCATATTCGGTCCTGCAGAGAAGCGTACACACACTATATACCTATATTATACAATAATATTATATTGTCGTTCACCGCATTGTCGTCGTCCCGCCATCGCCGCCGCCACGGTCATCACACCCTCCCCCCAAAACGGCACACGGTACTAATATTATATATATTATGATATTAAATTTATTATACGAGTCGCCGTTATTACGATATTATGTGGGAAAAACGGCGATGGCGTGTGAGGGGGGGGGGGGAACCGCACAATAGCCGCACGCCGTACGTACATTATATTATTATATTACTATCGCACGCATAATATATAATATCGTACCGTGTAAATACTTATTTGTGTACACTTCCGGCACTCGAGCCGCGCACATCCGAGAAAAGATCCGATATCATGAGATATACGCGTATTATACGCGTTGTACACGTCTTGTATGCGCGAATTATCGTATTGTTGTGCGTGATAATGCGATATTATTATAACAATACCGCAACGTTTTACTATTGGTCGTTAAAATTTCGAGTGTACGCTGTCACCGGCAATTTTTTTTTTCTAACGAAAAGCTTATGCGATCGCCCTGTGCTGTATTGTTATGGCACACGCCACGTCGCGCTGCAGCTGTCGTCGTTGTCGCAGCTCAATATACGTATAATTTCATTATATGATAATAAATAGAAATATATTATGGTAGTTCTATATACGTACCTATGTCGTATTTTATATCACGCTATTTAGAAATATTGCAAATCAGAGTAGCCCTTAAATTATATATACTTTATTTTTCCTCCAACCCTTTACACCGTTATCAATTCACCGTTTTCATACAGATTATTTTCATAAGATAACAATTAATAAAAACAATGGTTTTTTACGTCTTAAAATTATATAAAATAAATATTTTTAAAACAGTCAGTGTCTAATGTTAAATGTGTATCCGGTATAAATGTAAATTAAATAATAATAAATTTGTTACCCCATTTTAACTTTCAGAACTTTTAAGTTGTATAGGTAGATGTTTCATTGTTTATATTTAAAAAATGACTGTTTTATGTCAAATTATTTTTTTTAGATCAAAACTAAAAATAAATAAAAACTTTTACTGTTATTTTTTAAAGTATATATTGCTTATTGTTATTCTGAAATTATTTCAATAAATACATTATTTTCATTAATATTCCATCAACAATAATATATTAAAAGTCAAATATTATTGATTGAGTACATATTTGTATTAAGCTTGTCAATAATATTGTTATACCAATATAAAACGTCTAAAGTTAAATCCGTAATTCATAACCAGACTTATAACTTCTTTAAAATATTTGTTTTGATTTTTTGATAAAACATGAATGGAATATTCATTTAAATTAATTGTGATTTGTGACGGTTCGAACAATATTTTATTATAATCATAAAACAATAATTAGTGTAAGCCCGATGTGATAAAACTTTGAAGCTTTTGTAGCATATTTTGTAATTATTATCCGATTACTTCGAGTGCAATAAAACTTATTTGAAATTTATCTAAATGTTCCTACATTATAGTATTATTATTTATTATTTTAGCTGAATAAATATGCCGGAATCGAAAAAATTAAGTTCTGGAGAAGAAAAATGTATCAGTTATATGTCTTGTTTCATAAAAGGATACCGTCGGTGTAAGATAATCCAAATTTTTATTTAGATTTGTATATTCTACATTACTTAATCGAATAACTGTTATTTACAAAACTCGTTTTACTGTCAATCCAGGTATAATAGGTAGGTACTTAGTTGTGTAAAATGAGCATAGTTGTCGAAGTAATTATAGTAATTTATTTCATATAATAATTTTGTAACTAAAAAATATGAATCCATAGAATTGATGACCGGAAGTCCAAATAATTCCCAGCACTCATGATAGTAATAGAGATAACAAAACGATGTGAGTCTTTATGAGCGTGGAAAGCCGTGTAATTTTTATCGTCTCATAAGTATATTCTGGCAAAATAACAACTATTAAAAATCGTCCGATTTCAATAATTTTAAAAAATTAAGCCTGTATCGGGCTGTATAACAACTTTTTTTTTAAATTTTATGTGAGAGAATATTTTAAATTGCCTTCTTTTTTTAATAATTGTTAGAACCGTATTAAAATTATACAAGTATACCCGCACCTCCATTTGTTTCAACAACATTGCAAAAATTATATTTGTATAGTTTTGTTACGATTATTGCAATTCGCAAAAAATTATAAAATCGGCAATTTTGTGGGTGGCTTGTATGTCTAAAATCTAAATCGAGAGTAGTATAGGAACAACACAATTTTTATTCGTTCACGATGACAATATAGTATATTATTTTAAAGTACCTACTTGTATCGATCGACGTTATTATACATGCGACTCGAACGTATAATAATACTCATAATAATAATCATATTATTCAATTCTGGACGCCTCGCAAAATGCACAAAACGAAAGAAAATTCAGTACCTATACTTACCTATAACATACGCCTCAAAAAATTATACTCTTTTTTATATGTGTATCCGGTCTGATTATAAAGAAAATGTCAAGAAATATAATATGACACCTTTGTTACTATTTGATAGTAAAGTTGTATTGGAGGTCTAGGCTGCCAGACGAATATGTTCTCGGTTGGATAAAAAGTAACAATATGAAACAAGCTGTTTAAAACGGTATGCTCAAGAATATTCTCATTCATATAAACAATTATGGCCATATGTAAATGTATATTATGTATATTTTAAATAGTATTTTTTTAAGTATAAAAAAATAAAATATATGATGGTTGAAGAGGATGAAACCATAGCCTCCCACAAGTTTTAGGACTTTCATATTTTTAAAATCTTCGGGAATTTACAAGCTATTGCTGCACTTTTGCCCTCTTTTCTAATTTTCTTTTCGATTCAAACACTAAACTTATGACTATGGAACTACGTATTATTCGAGTAATCTGCAGCAACTAAGCAACTTGCGTGAATTTTTTGTTTTTTTTTTTTCAGAAATGATAGTTCTTGTTTTGTTTTTATGAAACTAATACACTAATATATAGTTATATATACATACATATAGAAAGAAACTTTAATGCGTGTGGTACGAAAAATAAAAAAGCCCACTGAAAAAAAAGGAAACAATTATAAATGTGGTCTGTGACACGCGTGATGACTTAAACGCCGCAACGAATAATCCAATTAAAATGGCGTATGTACGTGACACATTTTTCCACCGATAAAATGTATCTAACCGTGATTGCGTGAGTGACGTTCATTTTATTATGCAGTTTTAAAGCTGGCTAGATAACATATTTTACTGCAGGTACCTATATCCTTATTTACTTTGTCGGCAATCTAATAAACACAATTTCATCATATTATAATAACATTGTATATTTCAGTACAACATTTTATTAAAAACCATAAAATTTAATGTAAAGACTAAGATGGCACACAGTTCCGGGACCCCTAGAAGGATAGGGATGGTGACTTTTATTTTGTTAGTCAGGAACTCGTGACAATACGTTCTTCCGTGTTTCAAAACTTCCTGATTTTTCACAAACTAAAAAGTAAAATTCTTCATTGACTAGACGATACCTCATATCATGTGCGTTACATGAATAATATAAATATAAGGACCATAATAAACGGTTATGATTATACACACATTGATGACGATAGTAGGTACAGCATTAACATAACGGATTATACGTTCAGGAAAGTTTAAATTCTCACACATTTTTTTCTCGATATAATAGCGGAAAGCGACTACAGGCGATCAAAATCTCATAGCGTATTACGCGTGTAACTCTGAATTGGGGGGGTTTCCCTCTCTTCTTGTTCTTCTTGTTCTTCTTGTTCTACTTTTTTGTTTGTACATGCCAGACGATTAATTGCTTTAGAATTTCAAGAGATAACACGCCGTCAACGCTGTACAGTTTACGGTCACATCGACTGCCTGCAGTGTCGACTAATTCCAGCGGAACTCAAGTATCCACCCCCAACACTGCCAGGGCTATACAACTTCTATTATTTTTATCTTTAAATTTAAATATTCGTGTCATGTTGTCTGCATTAATTATTTTCCACGGCGTGCGCCTTGTCATATATATAACACCTGAATATTGTGAAGTGAATTCGGTAGCATCACTCTTGCAGCAATGATCACACCATTATTTGTACGTATATGATCGTCACCATAACTGCATACGAATAATAAAAATTATAAATTATGATATTATGATTATATAATATCGATTCAATTCAATTTGTCGCCGTTCGCACACTGTGTGTATGTTTCACGATCGTTTAGAATACCTATATATGTCCTACATGTAGTTACGTAAATCTATTATTCAATCGTATTACATTATTAGATTATGTATTAATATTTATGTATATATATATATATTTGGTCTTTGGATTCTTTTTATAATTCAAAAAAACTATACAAATTATCAATCAATTTGCCATATGCGAAAAAAAAAGTTTTTTTACAGCTAATGTTTTTAACGTTCCAAGGCAATACATTTTTGCAAACAAATCTAAATTTATCATTTTCCAAATGACGACATCATTTTTAGATCAATATTTCGAAGCAGATAAACGCAGATACGTTCTAAGAACGTCGGTGTATAAATATTGAATCAAAAGTTTCTTATTGTATAAGAATAATTTAAAGAATACATAATTGGAGCAATGAAGCGATAGATGATATTCAGAAGAAATTATGGTGCACTATGTTTAAAATAGTGTGAAAATATATAAAATGCATTACGAATTATATTATACAGTTACATAATATTTGATTATTTATCCAAAGAAATATTTTTATTTTTTTCCACAGAAATATAAAGTTATCCGAGATAATCAGTGACATGATGCGTTTAAAACAAAAACATAAAGCTCGCATTTTTTTTCAGGAATTGTACATAGGTAGTTTCTCTAACTATATACCTAAATTAATATTATTATTAAATATACTTTGTTCGTCAAGCCGTAATATTTACCAATAATAAAGGCTAACAAACCGTATAATGATATATTTGTCTGGTATAATATACGGATATTACTACTGTAGTTGCAGACAGCAGACTGCAGTACCTATTCAATAAATTATGCATGCATGGTACTATCTATTCTTGACCTCTCGGTCAGTGCATTAAAATAAAATAATAAACAATACATTAATTATTTTAAAGATGTATAATCAACAATAGCTTAATTATTATGTAGTCATGAGTACAAGTCGTTATTCTAATTATTTATACATAATTTATTATAATAATACACACTGATAGTGAAATATAACCGAACGGTTAATATTATGATGTGGTGTTCGTATAATGTATTTTCTGACATGATATATTATATTATAATTAATATGAGCAATTTTATTTTTAATTAATTTAAATGTATTTTGAAAATAATAACAAAACATCTCCAAAAATTAATGTACATATCAAAGCTTATAAAAATGCCCAAATTAGCAAGACATTCTCTTCAAAACTATATTTAATATTTAAAAATATACAAAAATAAAACTTTAAATATTTATCTAATCAATTTCATTGAACCTATACGTTTTTGTTCAAACTTAAAAGATGGCGGAAGGATAATGGATTATCGCTTTAAGACTGACATAAAATTGAACGTGTTATCTGTATATAAATAAATATTAAATAGTTGGGACTATAACGTCATAAGTTAAAACTTATTATACTAATAATATTACAGTATATTATGATTTATGGTTGTATAATATATAAGTACTTAGCATCAAAGTAAAAGTGTAAAACTAGTCACTAGTGGTAACAATGTTGGGAAAAACCCATCGATATTTTGATGTAATTCTGCTCAGCTAAATGCCTTAGTACCAATGGTACTTAAAATGTAAATAAAGAATCAGCAGTTAAGTGAATCGATATTCGAAATTATTACTAAGCACAGACATTTTCAGGTAGGTAAAAACATAAATTTGTTCTAAATGGAATTGAAAAAAAAAGGAGGAGGGTCATTGGATCAAACAACAAGAAATTACGTTATTAACAATAAAATAAAAAGTAAGTGCAATGGAATGTTAAGAATGAAAAATCTTACATTTACAAAAAAAAAAATCAAAAATATTACCTTTTGGTATTTTAAACTTAAAAACAAGATTAAAAAGATTTTAAGTTATTTGTCTATAATTTCCAGAGAAATTTTTTTTTTAAATAACCATCAGTAGTGGTCAAATTATTTAGTCAAGGTAGGGTTTATTTTTTAAGATGTATAATTTGATTAGGTATGTATTAAAAAAAATATATGGTTATCAGGTCTTAAACAATGAAAAATAGGCCATAGGAGGATCTATCCTCTTCATCACCTACCCCCTCCTACGTTCATCCACCACCACTGAGTACCATCATATTAAACAGACCTTTTAAAGAAAAAAAAAATTCACAAAAATTGCTTGAACTGCACTCGTTCCAGTATTTCATATTTTCATATATTAGTTATTTCTTAAATCTCTTATTTTTAGTAAGTCGAATTTTTTTTCCCCGTGATCATCGAGTTACGAGATGTACACTGTTTTATATATTTAGACATGGTTTTTATAAAAAAATGTATAAATAAACCAAAAAAAACCACAAAGATTTTTTTATATGCGTTTAATTTTTTTTTCTTATTGTAAAAAATAATGTATGGTCAAATAATACTGAAAGAATTGAGTAGTTATAGTATAAACTACATATTATTATTATAAAAATATAGTATACACTAAAATAAAATGTACTGTTTATTATTATTGCATTTTTTTCTGATCTTAATTTAACTAATAAATAGTAATAATAATAATCTAGAACATGCAGAGTTCAGGCATGGTCACTGTTGATGAGTGGTAAGTTCAATATTATATTTATGCAATCGGAACGTAGGAACTGTGATGTTGAAAATAATTAATAAGGGATGTACACACACTAGTCCAAAGACGCATAAAAATTAATTTAGTGTGTGTTTACGGGATTCACCCTCCTGCCCACTGGGCACGCCTCTGATTGATTTACGTAGCTCCAAGTGAATCTGGTATGAGAATATTATTATAAAATATCTATATAATATATATTATGGTATACCTATGAATTATGATATTTATTTTATTGTATTATTTTCAATATAGGTAACTCATTTGATTTTATTATAAATATACGACTTTAGGGGATTCTATAGTTCGATACAGACCGTTATTAATGGGTTGTCATATAGGCAATTTTCCTATTTTTTTTGTGCGCGTGTCATATTAATTTATTACGAACGTGTGCGTAGTAAGTGATCCATAGTTTATATGACAGTAGTCCAGTCTTGTTAAGTATTCGAATACCTTTTTGGCATTTTAAATACTTTTCGAATACTTTTTGACAAGTGTATTTTAAATACTTTAATAACACTTTTTCTTTGTATTTTATTCCAGAATACTAAATGCTTTACTTCTGTTTACCGTTACATTCCTACAAATAATATTAATTACCTTATAAGATATTAATATACCTTGTTTCGTATATTAATATTTTAAAAATTGTTCTTAAAATAATATTTTATATCAATTTATAATATTTCATCAAGTACCTACACAGATGACACAATATCTAAAATTTATCTACCTACAGTTTAACTTGACTTAATTAAAATATAATGGGTAGGATGTAGGATGTGACACCTGAATTTCTTAAACAAATTAAAGAATGTATATTTATTAATTATTTCATTTAAATATTTATTAATGAGATTAAGTATCTATACATTCGTGGTAAATTTACAAAGGTTTTAATAAACAAAAACTAACTAACTAACTTTTATTACCTTAAGAAATAATACTCTTTGGTTCGAATCAAAAAATAAATTTCCATCAGACAAGTTTTAATTAAATATTTTGTTGAGTATTGTGGATTTTTTAAAAAATGTTATGAGTTTTGAAATTGAGACCTAACTAGAAACAATCCTTCACAATCAATTTAAATTTGACTCTGTGTTTTTATTCTGACTATAACGATACGACTACATGAACAATAATAACAATGCATTTTTCTATATATTTCTTTGATGTGCGTTTGGACATCACAATATGTGATATTACGCAATTGTAGATACCGCGAATAATACTTACGAAATACTATACGAACTATAGTATTCGTATACTACTAGGTATACGAATTATACGGTTTTATTTAAATCTAACGTAAAGTCGGCGCTTCTAACGTTGTTGGTTTCACTCTATTGGAATTTTCACGTCTATAAAACAAAATAATATAGACAATAGTCAATAGCATACAGTATTGTAGACATCAAAGTCATTGTAATATCACGTGAATCACACCTCAAGTCACTACCTATAGTTGCTACTACCTACATAATATTATTTCTATGCACACAGGTGCTCCTATAGCAATCGACTATAATGTAGGTCCACTATTTTCTCGCTGTCGAAACCAAAGTCGAATAACGGCAGCTGGCTTCATATTTTATGGACATATACCGTGACAACGGAATATACACCAAAAACGGTAACCATAAGTCATGACTCATGATATTGTGCACGAGTAGTCAATCTCTGTAAGTATATAAAATATTATGATAATAATATTATGACATTGAGTGTGTAATATTTTAAAAAAATAGTTATTTTTCCGACGACGATATTTTCGGCAAGAGAATATAATATTATTACATTTTTAGAGTTTATTGCGTTAATGTAAATATCTACAGTAGAGTTATCAATATAATATGACTAGTCGAACTCTCATCTCACGTAGTTACGCATTTAGGTACATAATATTATAACGACATTAGAAAAGAATTACACGAGTGTAGTGCTCAACTCTTATATCCACATTTTTGGAACCATTTAAATTATATCAATAATTTAGGATATTATACAGCTAATCGCTTTTATTTAGATCTGAGATAAAAATAAAAACGTTCTGCCTAACATAATAGGTTTATATTATGTTTATAAGATTGATTTTTTGAGGTATTTTCACTGATATTTTGCTAGTATTCAATTTAAGAGAATAAATTAAAACAGTGATTTTTCATCATTGCCGAACAGTTAGCTATACATAAGCAAACAGACTTGAATTAACTTGAAATTTACACTCACACATTTTAGATTTAATTCTCCTAAATCCTAAAAAATTTGATATTTTTAAAATGTAGAAATCAAAAATATCATATTTTAAATTTTGAAAAAAAAATGAATGTAGTAAAGACGACTACAACAAATTCAAATCTATTCCCGATTTCTTATTGTTTCACTAGACCAACAATAGGTTCGTTATAGATATAGTATGTAAATATGTAAAAAGTATTTCAAAATCATATGACAACATTTTTTTTCATCATAAATATTTATTAATAAACAAAATGTCATATCATATTGTACCTGTATGGCTTATACTATGTACAGTGTATAATATAAAATACGATGAATATAACCTAACCGACCAACGATGTCGAAGGGCTGTCACGAGCTCAAAATATCCTACCCGAAATATTTTTCTTATTAAAAAAATATATATAATAGTTTGTACATTTTTTTTCTCAGACAAAAAAATATTATCGACCGATTTGACTGGACTGCATTATGCCTTATTATATACACAAACAACTGTAGTTTATGATGTAGGTACCTACCTACCTACATATATTTGCGGCAGCACCGTGTACGGGAAACTGGCGGTCCCATAAACTTTTATCACACAGCGGTATGCTATAATATTATATTAATGTATGTATGGGGAAAATAATATAAGCATAAGTACGCAGATTCAAACGAATGATCATCGCATAGCCGTATACATTTTAAACGATACATTTATTTCGTTTTTACGCGAGTGCATTATGTAATATATATTTATACATACCACAGAGTAATTTTTTTTTATCGCTTACCAGATTTTACTTTTTGGATCCTGAGGGGAGCGATATTATTTACGAAGACGTGTGTTGAAAACACTTATTTCCGTGTACAATATTTAATTGATTTCTGTTATAATTTGTACATTCTGTGTGTCTGTAACTTTAAATGTCTATAAAAAATATAATGTGCAGTTGTATTTTAAGATTTTTAGGTTTCTCTAAGAACAACTTTTGGGGAACTTTGTATTACATTTTTAAGTGTAAGCTGGATGCGTTTTTTGTTTTCTTAACGTTTTTAATTTATTTAAGAAAATTCATGTACAGTTTTTTTACTGAGTTTAAGAATTTTAGTCAACACTAAAAATAAAAAATAGCTATTTTTATAACTGTATAAAAACAAACATTTGAAAATTTAGAACACCTATAAATATCTAAAGCTTTAAAATTAGTCTAAATATTTTTAAAATGTCATTATTAAAAGAAAATGATAATTTAAGGTTATCATTTGTATAAATTTGAATATCTCAGTATCGTTAAAATTTTTAATTCAATCGCTAATATAAAATGTATGGATTTACGCTCAACTTTTTTTAATTCCCTGTAGAAAACTCACGACGTATTCTGTATTAAGCCTTTGAATTACAGGTGTTAAAATTAAACTAACAAAAAAAACATCACTTAGACAAATTGCGTTCCTGATCGAAGTGCTTCCACATTCCTACAGACAAGTTATTATTCAAAACTATTGTGAAATATCTTTTGAACGTATTTATATTTGAGTATCTATACACTATATTACTATCTCGACACGCATCAATATAATATAACAACAATATTATTATAATGTGATACATAATGCATCACCTAAACGCGTTTACATGCCCATAAAATATGTATACGATTCAAAAGGCACAATTTACATTATTTCCGAGCGATTATTGCACAACTTGAGTAGATACCTGTCCTTTATATATATACATACAATATATATATATATATAATTATTACACATAGTATATTTGTAGGAGACGAAAACGACGCGTGTGCGAACTAAACATATTATTATGTGCTTATATGTATCGTTTTCGCCGAGTCTAAACCACGGTGACAAAGTAATATGCATTTTAGGTACCATGTTCATTCTATGTATATAATACTGTTCCCCGCAGGAGAGTGTTCGTTTTCAACGGTATTGTTTTCTTGACATTCTATTGTGTACTCATACGGTGACTTAAGTTAAGTCTTGAATACATGTTATTGTATAATATATTATGTGTATCATATATTGTAATAATGAGTCAGAATCATTCGGTACCGTATTGATTGTAGAAAGAAAAGTTAAATTAAAATACCCCCAGCTCCTCCCCCCCTACTGATTTCGACATAAGAGTGAAAAGTAATTACCACTCGAGTTAGAACAGGACACACTCGTGTCTTCTCGGTCCTACACTCCTATCTAATTAACAAAGAACCGGGGCCAGCTTTTGATTAATGCAAAAAAAATCTTTCAATTAACCACAGTATTGTGATCAACTGTTCTGAATTCACTGAAGCACGAGAAATCAGCAATCAACTTTCACTAAAACAAGAACCAATTTAATATAAAGAAAATACCGAAATAATATTAAATTTTTTTCACGAAATACACTGAAGTCCAAGAATCCAATAACTGCAAAAACTGTAAGTATTGTCTTATACAATTTAGAATTGTATAACTTCTATTTATCTTTAAGCAAAATTATTTTGTTATAATGACCATCGATGTTTAAGCCTTAAAAAAAATATATGGGTCAAATGTTTTGAAATTAATAAATTTTTCTATACGTACCGTCCTCTACTTGTGCATATACGAATTACTCAATAGAAAAATATTACAAAAATAATTTCGCACATACAATAATTTTTCAAATTTAATAGTTGGACCCATAATTTTTAAATATCTACAGTAGAGTTATCAATATAATATGACTAGTCGAACTCTCATCTCACGTAGTTACGCATTTAGGTACATAATATTATAACGACATTAGAAAAGAATTACACGAGTGTAGTGCTCAACTCTTATATCCACATTTTTGGAACCATTTAAATTATATCAATAATTTAGGATATTATACAGCTAATCGCTTTTATTTAGATCTGAGATAAAAATAAAAACGTTCTGCCTAACATAATAGGTTTATATTATGTTTATAAGATTGATTTTTTGAGGTATTTTCACTGATATTTTGCTAGTATTCAATTTAAGAGAATAAATTAAAACAGTGATTTTTCATCATTGCCGAACAGTTAGCTATACATAAGCAAACAGACTTGAATTAACTTGAAATTTACACTCACACATTTTAGATTTAATTCTCCTAAATCCTAAAAAATTTGATATTTTTAAAATGTAGAAATCAAAAATATCATATTTTAAATTTTGAAAAAAAAATGAATGTAGTAAAGACGACTACAACAAATTCAAATCTATTCCCGATTTCTTATTGTTTCACTAGACCAACAATAGGTTCGTTATAGATATAGTATGTAAATATGTAAAAAGTATTTCAAAATCATATGACAACATTTTTTTTCATCATAAATATTTATTAATAAACAAAAAAATTTCGAAAAAATGTATTGATAATCACGAAAACAATATCAATAATAATATTATATAGGTACTTTAATGTATTTTTAATATTCCATAAATTTACTACTATAATATATTATTTGTGAAGTAATTTTATAAAAAATCATTCCCTTTATCAGACGATTCAAATCAAAACAAACCCACAGGCTACAAGATTAAGTATATGAATTTTTGACAAGCCTATTTATGGACATTTTGACACGACTAAATTATTTTTCCATATTTTAATATTTCTGACAATGTATAAAAAAACAACATAAGAGTACCTAGTGATATCTTGGAGATGGGTGTGTTCAATTTGTTTTCCGTATGAAACCAAAATGGATTCTACTGATTGATTGAGACTCGCTAATGATGAATGACTGTTACTGTGATGAAACTAACGGTTATTTACGACTATTGCGAATTGTGTTATTATTATTATAAGCGAACCTAGTAGAAGTATTAAATCTTCGGCCAGTTTATAATATGTACGCTTTATGAATACAAAGCAAGTTGTGTAATGTGTAAATATTAATTAAACTAGAACAGAATCAATAACGAGGACCTGCAAAGACTGCTGCAGTATGCTGCAATAAGTCGAATGTCGTCGTTTTCGCAATTTATATATTTATTTTTCGATAGCTTTGTACTGCTAAACTTAGCCTTCTAAGAATCGAACGGTTGAACGAGCTTATTTATACCTCACATGTACATTTTGTCAGCCCCACCCTCTAATAATCTATCCAAAACCAGAGAGTAATATTTAAAACTTGAATTTATATTGTATGTACTATATATCTCGTATATTTGAATTTTATATTGACAATTTTTTCCATGCCAAAATTCAATTTTTTATTTCAACTATGTATTTAAACAAGCTCGTTAAAATCTGTAGTTCATTTATTGGTTCGAAACCATAGTAAAATAATATAGAGATATTAAAGGAAAATTTAACACTCTACACGGTGATGCACCTAACTTGCCTATTCAGAACGCCGTGTTACGATTATTGTATGATTGAAATGCAATAAAAATACATTAAGTATTTTAATAATTTGTGAAGTCGGAAAATTGCACCCAATTTGGTTTCAATTTTTTTCGCGTTTTTCAGGCCAAAAAAAAAGAATGGTCACTTCGAAAGTGTTCATTGAGTATATTAGCTAGGATTAGTTTTTTTTTTATATCTATAGGATTGCGAGTTAGAAATACAATTTAGATAAATCAAAAATTTTCCACAGATATAGCCGTAGAGGCATATATTATGATAGGATGAAAAGAGGATAGTAATCACGACACAAAACTATCTTAAAATAAACATGTTTTCTCCTAATTAGGGAAAAATCATTATTTTTTAGGAATGAATTAAAAACATTCTTAAATTTAGTTATAGTAGGTGAAAACATACTTTTAATTAAACTGATATTAGTACCTACAACCTACCTACCTCAATTTTACTTTTATTATTCTCATATAGATTAAAATAAACTATTGTAATATAGGTATAGATGCTTAGCAAGATATAGTTGCTTATTACAACATAGTAGGCTATCGAAGCGTTGCTATATATTTTTATTTTTATTTTATTGGCCTGCCGTGATACAGGAGAACCACTAGAGTAAATACCTACCATATTATATTATACACTATATAGCCTTGTCTGTATAGGTAGGTACTACACAAACCAAGGGAGGTAAGAGGTAACCAGCCCTTCGCTCACCCTAAATACGCCACTAGAATAATGGGTATAACGATTTATTAATATTTTTCTATCCAATTAATATTCTCCTTAAAAAAATCATAACTGTGGTCTGTGTTACACATATTACTTGGCACCTGCATCATTAATTGTATGATGTTTTTAATCAAATACAATAAATATACTTAGGTAAGTATTTATATAATACTTTTTAGTAAAATAAAAAAATATTCAATAACCTAATTGTTTTTAAACATCATAATGTAGGTTAAGTTTAGTTTTAATTTGTATTAAGACGAAGATATCCATGCATTTGTTGTCTCCGTCTTAAAAACGTACAACAGAGCAAATTCTCGTTCACTAGATTCAATGGTGTGTTGTTATTTAATAGTTTTTATATTAAAGTGAATTGTATTATCAAACGTTTAGGTAAGAAAATTATTTAAGCTTCAGCTTTTATTCGATATTTCAATTTTCAAGGGAGATATGAGCATTATAAATGTGTAATATTTCACATACCCATATCATGCTTGAAAATTACAATATCAAAAATCACCGACGTTGAAGCACCGATAATGTTGTAGCCTAAAAGTTTGATAATAGGTCAATTCACTCTAATATCAAATTTAACAGCACACTATTGAAATTAGTGAACGACAATTTGCCATGTCGTACGTGTGTAAGATGGAGACAACAAGTACACGGGTAGCGTCCTCTTAAGTTCTTAACACATTAAGAACACTTAACTACTTCATTAGATTAGATAAAATTGTTAAAATATCTCAAAATATTATCCAGTAATTAAAATTTATTATAAATCATAATAAACAAATTGGTTAGGTTTCAAGATCACAAGAGAATGATAATGACAGTTTCTGACTGCGTTGACGCGTATTGTATTGCGTTTTGATAATCTTATTCTAAAATAATCTGAGCTCTGATGTACCTACATAGATATTTATATTAATTATGAATACTGTCTATATAGAGGTAATATAATTAACATTGATAATGGTGCCTAATATATAATATTATAATTTATAACAGGTATAAAATATAATAAATAAATAAATAAATAAATA
>JANEHU010002230.1:0-36150 GCA_027563435.1 Nasonovia ribisnigri
CTTTATTATTGTATACTTGGAATATTTTTTTAATTGATTTTTTCGTTTTTACACACATTTATACGAATTTTTTTTTATTTATTTATATAAACACTTCAAAATTAATAAAACTAATGTTTCAATATAGTTTTGAAAAAACATGTGCAGATATTGGATTTTATATTACTGTTTAATAATAATAATATTATAATATGATATCGAGAAAAATTATATTATAATGTATCGTCTCGTTATTGTGTATATTTTTACGTTTGGATTTATAGAGGAATAATAACAATAAAATGGTTGTGTTTATATTATTATGAATAGATTCGTTTTGTTTTTATGGTTCTGTCCCGCTCTTTAAAATAATATGCCATGTACAGACTTGTGCCGACTTACCTACTTCCGCCGTCTTTGCGGACAATATCAGCTAACCTGGTAATATTATATTATATAAGTAATATTATTATCGCTGTCGGAAGAACGAAAATCAAACATCTTTCAAGGGGCAACGCATAGGCAATGATAAACATTCTACGACGAGTTTATAATATTGTTCCGAGCAATGCAAACATTTGGACAAGTGAAAAAAAAAATCCCATTACCGAAATATAATATTTACGGAACGATTTTCTCCTGTGCCCTAGGGGACCGACCTGTCCGAGTTTCGGAAGACACGTCAAATAACATAATAACGTGTATGTTATTATCAAATATTTGTTTGCGGATAACGGCAGTCGTGCAGACAATGCATGTACGCCAGTGTGTGTGGAACCGACCGAGACTGAACAGTGAACACTATCGCGTGAGCCGTACGAAGAATACGAATCAGAGTCCGAATCCGAACCAGGTAACTGTTGCAATGATTATGCTATGTATTTCGATATACCAAGCTCGAGTGCTTGAAGAAATGAGATTTCTTATCGATGTTACTAAATAAAATTTAATAATAATATTATATTATTCTGAGGCACTTCGATACAAAGCGCGGTGCAGTATAAAAATTGTATGAACGGTTTTTTTTTATTTTGAGTACGATGCGATTTAGATGAGATTATTGCAAATAATCAACCCTCTAAAGCTGTAGTATAGTATAAGGAGGGCGGCGCAGGTTAGCTAGAGCTAAAAGCTTGTTAAGCTAGTATGGAAAATGAAAAATTAATTTAAAGTTTAAATTTACTTTACCTGTTTAAAAGTTAAATAAAAAAATACTTGATTTATTTAAAAATCAATTTATTTTAATTTTTTAAGCCGAGTATATTTTAAACTCTATACCCGAACACAATAAAATTTGACAAAAGTAAATACACTTAAACAAAAATATTGTGTGTCTAGTGTAAATAGTAAAAGTAAATGACAGAAAAAATAAATAGAAATTAAAGCTAACCAATGATCAAAGTATACCTTACTAACAAAAATTATTAATTAATTAGGTTAACAAATTTTACAAATTTTATCTTTTTAGAGGTCACGGCACAAATGTTTCTTTAAACATCACATTGTTTATTTTGCAGTGCTATTGTTGAGAATTTTGAAATGTATTTGTTTAGGATGAGGTGAGATTGTAATTTTCCATGAAGTTTGTATCAAGTTGTATTTACATAAGTTATTTTGATTACTATTGCAATACAGAAACAGTGCATTCAGAACTTCGACAGCATGAGCGTAACTATAGGATTTAATAGTTAAGTACAGAGACTAGAGTCCTAGAACACCAAAGTTAAATTCAACCCATGACCCGTGATGCCCTCCTACGCCCCCTGTTCACGCCTATGTCCGTCGGTCTATAATTTAGCATTTACAAATTACAATACTTCCCCATCACAAAATGTTTTATAATGTTCATAAGAACTCGTTAATAAATAATATTTCCGAATATTTTTTTTTGGCTTATAGACAGAATAGTTTATTTTAAATATATAAGGCTTATTATAGCTATTAGGAAAAATAAATAAATTTACATAATTATCTAATTAAAGTATCTGAATAACTGCATATCGCGAAAAAATTTAACTCGTTAAGTTCGAAGTTACTTTACGATAAAAAAAAAGTAACTATATGTATCGTTATATAACTTTATTACAAGTAACTAAAATTTAAATTTTTAAGACCGACAAGTTTCGTTTTACGTCTGTAATTCTTGGTTGGAAGGGGTCTAAAATATAATATAATTTTCATAATATTTAGTGTTAACCGTTTGCAGGACGCGTTCCGGGTTTTCGACCTTGTCTCGTCTGCGCAGCTGTCTACATCGGTTTGAAATAAAACGCGCGCACTACGGCTTTGGACGGTGGTCATACGATAATGATAAATTTTGTAATAATAGTAATTAGACAAAGAGCCCGAGCGTAAAAGTGTATTTTTACAATCACGAACAGCAGTCGAATTCTATCGTTCGGCGACGATAAACAACCCCTCAACGCTCGCTCGTTATTATACTATTTAAGTATGCGACGATTAACAAAGCCGTCGTAAATTTCCGGATGGGTGTGAAAAAAGACTTTTGCAAAAACGAGTTTACTTAGGTCATTTTTTTCCCTCTCAACTGGATACGCGTGATGTATATTATGTTGTCTCGTGTTCTCGTTGTAAATTCATTTATTGCACTTATGTTTTTTATTATTATTTTTAAGTTATTCCGTTGTGTCTGCAGTATTCTAACGAATATACTTAACGATAGTTGTACTCTTCAAAATAACAGAACTTGAATTATTGTGTTCCCTATTATAACACATTTCTTATTTTTTAGTTGATCGCAATTCGCAAAGATCGCGTAAATACTATTATTTTTTTTTTATTTCAATACGCAATCCAACACTCTAGTCTCTAATGATATATAATGATTATATGTATATATATTATATTTATAATGATTCATTACTTACTATACTATATGTTTCTTATGTCTATGTGTGCTTGTTTTTATAATGTTTAACTCAAAAAAAATGAATAGCTATTTTTCCTAAATTTATGTAAAAATTGAAAGCTAATTTATAGATGTAAAATACAACTGGTCATGCTATGCATTAATAAAAACTGTAGTTAAATGTAACTATCATAAATTATAAAGTTAACTCGAAAACTAACTTTTAACAATTTGAATAAGACAGAGTTAAAAATAAACATAAGTACATAATTAGAACATTTTTTCTTCCTAACATTCCTATATTCAGCTTTGTAAAAGATACATTTTAAATGTATTCATCTTTACACTTTTCATACGGTGTAACTATCAATTATTACTCTTCTTTTTTTACTTGTAGAGGTATTTTATTTTTTAGTTGGGCATAAGTCGTAAAAAAAAGCGGGTAAGTGTAGGATGTCGCTCTATAGACAAATTTACATGTTAAAACCAAGAATACCAATTTTACTTATTTTGATGTAGTTTAAAAATATTATTCATGGATATATGAAACTTTTAGACTATACTGTTATATTTTATACACACAATGAAATTTTTTTGCAAAAATGAATTTAACCTACTGTAGAAGATACTAATGCCTAATACTTAAATTAATTGCTTTAATCACAGTATTATCATAAAATATACCTACTTAGTAATATTATAGGCTGACAGACTATATTCAATCAGAATCACTTTTCGTATACGGTATTTTATCATTGAATTCAAATTTAATACCATCCATAACAGCGACCCACTTCTAAGTTCTAACCTACTGTACAGTATAAATTTGAATTTAAAATGTCTGTAAAAAATAACTGTTTTTGTGTATTTTTTAGATTTTCTGGTTACAGTATGAATTATATATAAGAATATCTAATTTAAATTTTCAATCCTTAGTTATAAAAATTAAAAATTGAACATTTTATAGTTTTTAGATTCTGAGCGATAAATGTATTGATTTTACAATGATGAACGATTAAAAAAAAAATTTGAGTGTCTGTCATCGATGTTTGAGGCAGTAAAACTGTTTTTCTTAACTTAACTATAACTTTTTAACTCGTTTATTCTCAGGTTTGCACCATCATTGTAAAAACAATACATTCATTCCTCTTCTCAGAATATAAAAAATATATAATTATATACGACAGTAATATGTTATATTATATTCTCAGTTTTTAATTTTTATTTTAAGTGTCTAATTGAATTGAAAATATATAATATATACATAAAGTATTTGAAAATTAACATTTTATTTTAGATACAGATACTATGAGAAAGTAATTAAAATACTTGTCCAAGTACTTTTTCCAAAAGTATTTATAATCAAATACGTATTCGAGTACTTACTTACTTCTTATACTTCTATAGTATTTAAATACTTTTACTCGAATATTTTTTTTTTTTACAAGATAGCTAATACTCATACAAATTATATATTTTATTGCAGGTTTGATAAAGTAGAACCCTTTCATTCTATACATTTTTTAACAGTTCGATCTAACAAGACATTTTTTTTTAAAGATAAGAAATATTTTGTGCTTTGTATGTTGTCTGTTTAAGCATATCGGATTAATTTTAACCATTTCAATAAACAGACCAAAATGTGTGTCCTCAGATTATAGGCATATATAGTTTAATTTAATAAAAATACTTTAATCAATTTAAATTCCCTGTTAGAACTTTTTCATTACACGTTCTAGATATTATACACGGGTGCAATGAAAATACATTAAATGTTCTCAATCATTTTTTATAAGTTATAATAGTTGAAATGCAATTTTATTACAATGCATATACAGCTAAAACGCCTAAATATAATAATATAATAAAATAATTTAATAATATATATCATTCGAAAATCGGAATACAATGAATTTTAAATGTAAACTGATTATTTTTTCTACTATTTATTATATACTTCTATTTATAGTATACATATAGCTGAATAGCTAAATATACATTCAGTAATAGTTCATTTTTAAAAAAGATAGTGTTAAAATTAAATGTAAATAGCTCATGCAATTAAACTGCTCAGTGCAGGTCTTGTTTATAATGAAGCAATTTTACTTTAAAGTAATATACTTTAATGTATTCAAATTCAGTAGGATCTCAAGACTATTCTCTAGGGGTGGTATGGGGGAGGACTCAAAATCGATATAATTCACGTCTACAACATTATATATTAGATCAATGTGTATGTATATATTATAATTAATGATATACAGAACAGAATAATGTGACAATACGTTGTATTAATCTATTTAGCATAAATAAGATGCGCTTACAAGTTTACCACTCACCGAGTCTTATAGAGTTGAATAATATTATATTCAAGTATTCAACTGTTGTAAGGTATAACGTATGCCAAAGTTTTATGTTACCTGCGAATTGAACCACACAACACGGAGAGTTGTGGACGCACTCAAATGGTATACCTACAACTGTAGAAGCGTTAGAATAACACAGGTAACATATCTTGAAAATCTTTAAATGTCCGTTCACCGTTGAGGTTTTGAGTCAACCGCCGTTCGCACATAACCGTGGTTAAAATCACTGTTCACTTGCCGACCGCGTTCTTGAGCTGTGTCATTTTCCGTCATTGGTCAAGTCTTAGTGCTGTCGTTTTCTCAACGTCCATAAATCTATCAGGTGTCGAACCATGCGTTATCCGCGAGTGCGTTATCACACGAGTGCGTGTTTTAATATTACAATAATATTAGGGTTGTCGTACATTGCGTAGTCTTGTGCATATAATATTATAAATTACGAACGTTTCCCGAGGATTACCTATACGCGCTAGGAAAGTTATTAAGACGTCTAATAAAATAATATTATATTTTTTTTTTAAATCATAACATTTTCCGAGTGTCAAGATGAACTGGATGGGTTATAAATAAATTAAATTAATATAAAATGTATTGCAAAAATAATACACAAAACAAAAATTTTATTTTATAAACCTATTTTCCAAACTTAAAACTTTGATTATGATTTATGAACGTACGAAATTTGAATGAATAAACATTTCACCTTAAAACGATTGTATATTACCAGTTAATTTAATTTTCAGCACCAGGCACCACCGAGTATCATAATGATATTATGGTGTTGCAAATTACAAAAATTACGTGACACATGATTTTAAGTTAGAATTTTGTATTTGTTAATGTGGTACAATACATTTTGGAACGTATTGGTGGTTCAAAAAATCAAAGTGTTCAATAATTGAAAACACAATTTTTGACTCCGTTACGATGCCCTTACGTTTATCCATTTGATTTTTTTTTTTGCTTACATTTTCTCAATTTTTTGTTTCTTATTATATACCTATATACAATACAAAATATGTCTTCTCTAGTGCTCTATTGCACACACATCCCACTTCTTCTCCTGAAAAGTGTTTACAAATGTGAAACTAGAAAAAAATATTAAGGTCAGCGAAACCTGAATGGAATGAGAGTATGGTTATCAATAGAAATTAAATAAATATTTGATCATTTTCTCATTTTTAATATGCCTACAATGCTAGAATTAACAATTAACGCATTAACAAGACTGAATATAACACCTCCCCCGCCTTGAATACGCCCATGTATTCATATTTACATTGCTAATACTTAAAACTTTGGTGTTAAAATAATAAAATGTGTGATACATGTAGTTTTAAATTATTATCTAAATAATTAACACGTAATATGGGTTATTGAACATATTTACATAATATATACCTAATATTGAGCTGTTTTAAAAAGTGTCAACAGAATCGCGTGGGCGTTGTTTTCTATAATGTTGAAGTATAAATTAATATTTTGTACTAAAAACATTCTTTTTAGAGTTTTATCGTTTGTTACTCTCCATAGTATAATAAGTTCTGGTTATTTATTGCATGTCATTATATTGTTATCATATATTGTCTTGAATGTTTATTTTCTTCTTCAATAATTGAAACCCAAATTGAAATATTTGTTTTTCAGCTATCGTACAGCTCATAAATGTATTTTTAATAAGCTTTAATACATAAAATATTGTATTCACAGTGTTTTAATTTTTTAAAGTTATTATTAATATTACCCATTATTTATCTGCCATCTGTATTAAAAAAAATAATTGTGTTTAAGCTGTTATAATACGAAAGAACTTAAATTCCATTAACAAGTGTTAGGTAATATAGTTATATGGCATATGGACATTGAACACTTTGTAATCCGTCTCAAACAGTTTAGTGTTGTCCATTCCTGTCTAGGTAAGCCATAATCTGCCAGCTACTATTGTCAGGACTGGGTATCAACTATCAAGTCACTATTATCCAACTTCGTAGGGTTTCAGTTTTCTATTCACATAATTATAATTCTTTGCATTAAAATTGTGCTGCTTCAATGTCGATGCAGTTAGCCAAGTTGGCTTTCTTGATTTCAACAGTGTTTGAGGAATTTTGGTAAAAATTCCGTTCGAGTACAGAACGCGGAAGATGTGGACATTTAACATTTAATTGTAAAACGAAAGACAACACCTCCTGTGATTGCGTTAACAAAGATCAAACAATCAAAAATAGTTATCTAGAATAATTGCCCAATGATGAGGCGAAGTTCCATGGTAGAATAAAAGGAATAATGAAATTAACAACGGAAGCACTTACTGCATTACCCAAGATTAAAAACTTAGACACTAAATTATTACTTGTTGTGCAAACATAAATATAGTATTCTTTTTTTTTTAAGCTATTTACATTTTTAACTGTTATTTTTTATGATTAATATATTCACACAATAATGATAATATTAATAACTTTTTAAACTGTTGTGTAAAATCGTTTATAACCCTCAAATATTTATAATAATTAATAATAACTAAACTAGGTTTTGTGTTTCTGTGAATAAATTGTATTTGTTCTTTCAAAATTCAAAGGTCGTTATATAGCTGCTACTTGAGAGAGATTGAAGAAGGAAACGTATACTAAAAAAAACTTATATATATTATACCTACATATAATATATTATATAATATTGTTATGTACATAACAATTTTTCATCGAGATGCTTTTATTTTTTATTTACAAAATATAGTAGCGTTATTTGTTGTTTGCATAATCATGTTTACAGCAGGAAGTATCCGTGTTTTTGATTATATTTCTTATAATATTTAAACCGTTAGAATAAACAATAATTAACTACTAATGTTATTCTTGTTTATTAACATAAAATCAAATTTCTCCGATTTTCTTTTAAATATATTTCGATGCACAGATTAACAGTTAACACCCGACATTTCTGTTGCATTAATGCATTATAATTTATAATAAAGTTAAATAAACATATATGTACGAATTTACGATATTAAAATTATAAACTACCTTAACATTTTATCAAACTTATAATATCATATTATATGTTGACACGTTTTAAAAATAATAAAAAATAAAAACAAAGTTTAAACTGTATGCAGCGTTTAACGATAATCGAATATTTTCATCCGTTGTATTAATCAAATCAAGTACATAACACGAATGAGATTATTTGTTGGTGAAAAATCACTAAATCTAATACAGTAGCTAGGTATATAATACAGCGCGTATACGGGTATACGTCTTTATGCATAAAATATAATGATTATTGTTAATATAGTTGTTTGTAGTATTAATTATTATTACTACTAAAACTCAATATTTTGACCTGGTAGAGGCGTAACAACATTGACGATACTCTAAGCCAGTAGGAAGAAAAGGCATTGAAACATTTGAAATATGTTGCTAGAAATGAACACTAAAAATTAATTTGACCGAGAATGTTTAAAATTAAGAAGTATAGGTATTTAAGAATGAACGAACAGAAAGAAATATGGGAAACAAACAGTGAAAGGAGGGGAAAAAGTATGAATAACGACAATAATTGAATGATAAGCTGAAAGAGGTAGACTAAGAACTCCATAGAGTGGAGGTCCATCAAAGGCATTAAATTTATAAAAAAATATTATTTTTTAAGACTTTTTTAATTATTTTAATTTCAAATATTTGGGACTAAAGTGTAAGGCATATTTAAAACAAACATGACGTAACGTTTTAACAATCATTTTTTAAAAAAAATAATGATTTAATAGGTATGTCGTATATAATGAGCATAGAAAAAATATAATATATTATGGTGCCATATTAATATATTATGTCCCCTTGCGGCCGCGCTTCCATATATTGTCACATTTGACAATAATATTAAATTCGGTTGATATGATGTATTATATTATTACCCTAATCCGATTGCCCGTATGCATGGAGGTTTTTAATACCCCTATATTATGATAGAAATGTAGGTACTTGTATAGTATTTTTATCATGTGGGCTTCCACAGTGTGAAAGAACAGGTGGTAACAACGATGGTGGCATGGTGCTGCAGATATGGACGAAACCGTTAACAAAACAATATTATTTTAGCGATTAATACAATCTTAGACTAAACGAGTGGGTAGGTGTACTTGGTGAGTAACTACCCATTACAAAATCACTGAAACATCTGGTGCAGACCGGCGTAAAGACGATTTTGGGGAAGCGTTTGGCCACACGGGTAGACCGTACATATAAATATATTGATATATCGCGGTGTTTACTGTCAAGTATGATAATAATAATAACAATAATATTATTATAGGTAAATTGTTATCGTAATTTGTATTAGTACGCTGCGGTACTCGCGATGACCTTTGCGTTCTTGTCCGGTATATCGATTTCCGCGCAACTGGTAACACTGAGCGTCGCTGTCCTAGTGACGTCACCTGTAGTACATGCTACCGCGATACCGGTGGTCGGTAACGAGTGTCAGGGTGGCGGTATGCGTGCGTGCGTGCGCGCGCACTCACCCCCCCGGCAGGGATGATGGGAAGCGGACACGGGATTTTCCGCCCACGGTGGACCCCGCTTTTCCACTTACCGTTCATTCAGAAACCGACCGCGGCTGGTTTAACTTTGGCGCGTATTGTGTCTCAGTCGCGCGTACCGTGCACACTCGCGCCACCTCACGTCGCTGTTCCACCGCCGTCACCAGTACACGGAAATCATCGAAAAACAACGTAAGTACTTTTTACTACACTAATGAAATGCACACAGTGTGTTCAAATTATTGTTGTATAATTTTAGTTTATCATAACGTTTTGACCATAATATGTGGACGCGTTGGTTGGTCAATTTGCCATATCGGTCATATAATATAATATATTTGTATAGTCTTGTACCGAAATTTTCTCCTCACCAAAATTTGAAAAAAAAAAATCAAATCTGTATTTAAATCACCAAATCCCAAGTACGCCTAATGTTGTAGTGCTGCACGATTTATGTTTTGATCAAGAAGAAATTGTCTCCACGATTATATTCCAACAGTTCTATTAAAAAATAGCACTTACACCACCTACAAATGTCGGTCACGATTCGTTTTCCGTATATTATCATAGTATTATGAATAGCAACAATTATATTTTATTATTATGGTTTTAAGCAATTTTAGTATGAATATATAATATCTGAATATCATATAGTAAACATGCATATTTCGATCCATTCGGTTACACAAAGTAATCTGAATTAGATCAAATACCAACTGAAGTACAACCTTTTTAATTTTAAGAATATTGTCTTTAGCTGGAACGTAGTTAAACCTAAAGTCATAGTTTTTTTTAAATTTTATTAAAAACTAAACGCTGAATCTAATAGGCCATTGAAGAAAAACATTATTTTAGATTAAGATTGGGTTAAACTACTAATTGTATAATTTACATTAAAATTAAATTATACAAAAACATACCTTACATTATATTATATAGGATTGATGATATATGAATTCGAGTAGTTTGAGGATATTGCTTGGCCCGAGTTTGATCTTTTAATAGGTGGTTGACAATTTCAAACTCGTTATTTTCCTTTTCCTACGTTCTTAATTTAGTGGCCACAGCTGACATATGGACATTTTTTTTTTCATTAATTGTTTGTGTGTGAGGGGAATAGGTTCTATTCTGAAATTCGCACGTCTTTTTCTGGGATTTGTATATTCTATCCTGATTTCTTAGGCATGTATGTCCCAAATACTGAAGCGGTTAATGGAGGTCTCGTGATTTCTTTTGTGTTAACTTCATTATATTTTATTGAGAGTTTGAGCCATTTTTTCCAACTGGTAGTGTGTGTCAAATGGCTGAAATACTTATTTTGTTTTGTTAGAACTTCATATTATTTATGTTCATTATTGTCTGAGAAGTGTTTGTATCACTAATAGGACAATTATACACAAACAAAGTATTAGTACTAATATTTATTATAAATAAACACTCAATACCTATAAGAAGGATACGAAAATATTATTTTGATAATCACTTATAAGAGTGAATGAAAGTATTAAGAATAATTATTAGGAAGCTTTTAAAATTTAAATGGGTCATCATAATTGCCTATACAAAACGCCTTAACATACGTGACTATTGCATCTTCTTATGAGGACGGCAAACTAATTTATTCTTATTGTAATTGTCTTTTATTTTCATAATAATTATGCAAATCTTTCATGATAACAATTGTGAAACAATTTTAGAGCAGAAACATAATTAATGAAAATTAAAGAAATTACAAGTGATAATAATATTTTGAAATAGATAAAATATTTATAAAATCACACATCAATTCTAATGTCACTTGGATTTTAAGTTGTTTTTTTTTTAAATATCTAAACGATGCTAAATGACAGGGGAATTCCAGTTTAATATTTTTATACACCAATGTGTAATACTGTGATTTTAATGGCAGCACATCGTTTCCCATCTGCTTTTCCGGTTCGGTTTATTACCGTTAATACCTTGTTGATGTATCGTTAAACTTTAGGTCTCCTGCTGTGCGATCGTTTATCGGACGCTTGTTTGCGTTAACATTTTCTGAATTTAAAAGGGTAGGACCATGACTGACCATGTATATTACGTTATGTGATATTATTAAACGACTTTTATAATCCTCGAAACACATTATTCTCCTGTGATACATTATTCCATAGACATTATAATATGAAGCACTGTCGTATTCGATTAGTTTAATAGTTTATACTTGACAACATTTCGATTCATTTACAGTAAGTTATTGAATTGTGTAGTTACCCGTTAATAAAATTCCATCGGGTGGTATAATAACAAAACGATATTATAGGTTTGCCGTTTGTATGCATGTGATGACCTATTTTTTTCATCCTGTTTTTGTATAGTTTCATTAAAAAGGTGACCGAACCGCAGTTGAGACGTTAGAACGTAGACATTATTGGACTGCGGGAAATACTTCTTTCTCTTGGAACATCCTCTACGTTTTTTTTAATTACGCCAAGTTATTACATTTTTTTTTCATGCTATTTTAAAACTAAATTAAACTATAAAAGAGTAATTTTAATTTTTACAATGTAAAAACAACTGATTTTTGGTATTACGTTGCCTTGAAAATATATTCATGTGTATTACTGATGAGTGGACTTGAAAGGTTTTTGATTTTAATGAAATAACTCTTAACAGACAAATATTATTTTTATGGAAGTAAAGTTTTTTCTTACTCTTAAAAAAGATTACAATTTGTCGTTTGTCGTTTCACTTCTGAACTATGAATTCCGATATTGGATGTATTATTATAATATATATGTACCTATATATTACAGTGTTTTTATATAAGTTCATACAAACACATCACCGCTCATAATAACTCTAAAAAATCAATTCAAAATGTATTTTATAAATTAATTAAATTGACTATTTAACAACATAAATACAGTGATAATTTTTACATACATTTCAAAATGATCTAATGAACTCAAATTAAATAGGCAAAAGTGAAATATTATATTTTATATATTATTTTTAGAATAACTTACAATAGGTAAGAGAACTTTATTTCTGAAAAATTAAAAATAGTTTGATTATTTTTTTCCCTTTTATTTTAAAATTGAGGCTAACTTTAATGTATCTATAATCTGACGTATTTAAAATATTGATATCATATTATATTATATTAGTCAATATCTTATCTGCTCAATCGTCTTCATTCCTTAAGCAATCGAACATCCTGCATTAGATAAATTCATCATATTTATATTTAAAAAAAGGGAGAGTTAAAAATAATTGCTATTTAATATAATTCATAAGTAATTACTAATATTAATAATACATTATTAATTAACACATGAAAACGGGTGTAATCTTAACAAAATTTCCATGAAAATATTATTGATTAACTATGTAAATTTTGTTCACTCATCATAGTTTAGACTTCGCAAATTCTATTCAATGATTAAAACTTTCTAAATAACTAAGTCATTCTTCTGATATTGTTCGTGTAGCTTATTATTCTGATGTCAACACATTAACTTTAGTTATTTTACCTAATAATAGATAAGATAGACTCTTACCTATAAAATAACGTTTACAGCTCTAAAATCTGTACAATCAAGATTAATTTAAATTTATAATATATTTAACTTTAAAAATAAATAGTGCCATAAACACTTATGCATTTGAAAACATGTAAGTACTTATATATAACTTATACCTAGTAATGTGTTAATAAATTTAGTTGTTAAGGGCTGCATTAAATATATTTAGTTGGTATTAACATTTAACTCTCACATTAAAATTAGGTAACGAATAGAAAATAATATTATAGTTCATTGTGTTTGTTATATTCAACGTGCCCCGAAATATAGCAAATAATATCATGTATAATATTATACTAGATCGATTATAACTTGTAAATATATTGAATAGCAATTAATTTACATTTTAAAGGTTTCTGCACGATAAAACAATGACCAATTATAACTTAAATATTAATACTTTTCTAGCTACGAAGGTTTCAACCAATTTGGCGTTTGGTTTACTTATAAATTATAATATATTGCTAATTAATATATAAATCGAAATATAAAATTTTAATTATGATTATGTTTGACACGTTATATTTAGAAAAGCAGTAATATAATCGATTGATTTACGTGTTACGACTTACGGTATTCATGTTTTTGTTGAAAAAAATAGATTTTAAATTTTTTTTTAATTTAGGTCACATTTAAGATGACGCCTCACCCGCATGTGTTATCTCCGTCTTACACACGTACGACATAACAAATTTTCTTGTTAGCTAGTTTCAATAGGGTGCTGTCAGTTTTGATATTATTTAGAGTGAATTGAGCTATTATCAAACTTTTAAGTTACACTATTATCTGTGTTCTCTCGTTGGTTTTTTACGATATTTTATAATTTTTAAGTGAGTTATGAGTATGTAAAACATTAATATTTGAAAATGCTCATAATTCACTTAAAAATTAAAATATCGTAATAAAACTAGAAAACATGGATAATATTGTTACCTAAAAGTTTGATAATAGGTATGTCAATTCACTCTAATATCAAAACTAACAGCACACTATTGAAACTGGCGAACGAAAATTTGGTATGTCGCCTGTGTGTAAGACAGAAACAACACATGCGGGTGTGACTTCCTCTTAAGCCATAGATACATAAACCTAAATATTTTTTCTTGTTTATAGAAAAGACAAAAACATTGGTAATGACAATATAAAATTGAGAGCAATTAAAGGTGTAAATTATATAACAGGCAATAATTCTAAAATTCCAAATTTTCGTCGTAAATGTCTTAGTCTTAAGGTATATAATTTTATTATTTATTCAAAAGAACACATTATATTATATTATATTATATAACATATTATAACCGCATATTTCAAAACTTTTTTAAAAACTAAAAATATGTGCCTACTGATCAAAATTATTATTTATATTTATCACTGATAAATTATCAGGAACCAAACGTTTGTATAGGTAGTTAATAGCATGGTTATTAATTCGATAACCGTGCTGGTTAATAGTTGATGTGTACCTATAGTGATTTTTAGTTGATTAGTTTTAAATTGTGAAGCCACTATTGAAATTCTGAAAATAAAACGTTATAAGTAGGTTAGGTTATTAACCCACTTAATCGTCATGTCTGTTGAGTAAAACCAAGCCGTACCTTTATTTCCATTTTTCTTACATTCTCGGGAAATGATATTTTAGCCGTTTCTTGGACGATTAATTTTCTAGGGAATAAGTATACCACCGACTTGGCGTGTTCACATTTTAGACATTCGCCTTTCTCACAGCTACTCTGACAGTGTATAAATATTTTACTTCCTATTTAATATTTAAAAATCATCTGCGTCAGTATAAGTCAAACATGGCCGGCAGACGCAGCATGGATTGACTAATTGCTCTTATTATGTCACCGTCGTTTGTTAGTTTAGGTAAAATTTTGCGCACTCGAATGACGTCAGTTATGTATTACCTAGATGTATATAAGTACATAAATCACGTTTTGCGTGGTAGGTAGGATCGCCGAGCCCCATGCGAATTTAACGTGAAAAATAAATGAAAATTTCATCGTAAATTATCACTCCGTGTCAAAGACGACAACGAGTACGTGTCGCCTTACACAATTTAAACGATTTGCAATCGCCATTCTCCATAATTAAAATAGAAATATCTTTCGTAAAATAAAAACGTGTTTACCTGCTCCGTGAAGGAAATTATTAGTTGTTTGCCGTTATAACTACTATATAATTTTATACACTTTTATGGACCTGTGGATGACAAAACGTTTCAGACATTTGCTGAATATTAGTGGCATATCCAGGATTTTAGTAATGTAAGTCAAAATAGCTCACGAAAGGCTACCAACAATGTAAGTACTAGAAAGCAGCTCTCAAATTATTTTATATTTTGATAAAAAAAACTAATTTTCCATAAAAATTTACATAATTACATAAAAACAGTTTACATAAATTATCGCTACCATTTAGTAGTATTTTACACCGTTATTAATTATAAGTAAAAATTATAAAAGGATAATATTTACTCAGATGTATTATTTCAATAATAATTAATTAGGTACTTATTATATTATTTATGCAAATTAATGTCAAATATATAAATCTCTTAAAAGGACACCACACCCAACGTGTTAGCTCCGTCTTAAGTACAAAATAGATTATTTTACGTTCATAATAATCTATTTGACTGTTATTTTTAAAATTAGAGTGAATACAGTATTTTTAAGCTGTAAATTATGTTATTATTTAAAATGATCATAACTTGGTTCAAAATTAAAATATCAATAAAAGCCTCCACGATGCCCTAGATCAGTGGTTTTCAATCTTTTTAGGACCACAACCCAAATTTATTCTTGAAAATTTATCGTGACCCACATGGCTTATTTACAAGATCAAAAATTAGTTCTAAAAACAAAAGTTAATTACTATTATTATAATTTATTACATTTTGATTTATAATGAATACATTTCTTAGAATCTAATAATTCAAAAAACTTCGCATACTTTGCTTTACCTAAACATTTTGGACACCAATTTTAGCCGAGCATTTCTGGATTCATACAAAACTTCATTGATGTTTTTCAATTCGCAAAGCAAAAGTTTATTCACATGGACCCAATTATATATTATTGTGATAGGACGTTGCACTGTTTGGAATTCCCAGCTTAAATTCGTTGTACCAGAAAAACCACTGGGAAACTCACGGTATGAATTATTGCATGTTTATGAATAAATATTATTTTAACTTAAATACTTCAATAAATATTCTGTCGTTCTCTTAATTATGAAATTAAAAAAAATCAATTTATCAACAGAGTACTGATTCAATGTGAGTTTATTGGTTATTTTAATGAGTCCCACAATGTATTTTAAGAACGCAGTATGATCGGTGGAGCCAAGGTAAAAGCTTCACATTTTGGGGAAGGATTATCCTGTGAGACTCACAGAGAAAGAGAAGTTGAACGAATAATATATAAGAAAGAATAAAAATGAATAAAAAAAGTTCTTGATCGAATAAATAAAATATAAATTGGAAAAAAACCACACTTGTATTATTAGGAAGGACGGCCGTTTGAATTTCAAAACTAGGCTTTCGAATACGTGCAAATTGGGTGCTAAATATCTGCACAATTCGTTTATGGACTTTCCAATGAGAGGGGGGGGTGGCCAAATGATTTATATTAAACTATATGAATAAAAGGTTATCATAGAAATATTTTTGAAAAAATCACCCCAATGGAGATAAACATATAAATTTATTTTTTTGATTTATAGCCATCTAATGAAAATGATAATATAAATGTTTAAATACTAAACATAATATCATCTTGAGGCTGTACGTTTTTTAATTTGTGTTTTATAATTATTATCTTCCTATAATAAGATACTATGTAACTATATTAAAAAGTATCATAAGATTCTGCACCTATAATACTATACTTGTTAAAATAAAAACAGTCTTATGTGGTTATGTTAGGGTTAGCAAATAGAACAGGGTCCATATAATATCGAAAAACTTAATTTTGGTCGGCTGATCACCAAAACCCACTCCTAGCTACTTATTTGAGAAATTTAAATAATTTTTAAAACGTTATTCAAAGTCAGTTGCCCCACAAGTTTAATTATTGTAGCAAATAGTCTGATTTATTTCAAAATATTGATTTTATGAGTGAGTCACACAGTGTGACATTTTAGGTGCGATTAGTCGATTAGTGGTGGAATTATAGTGGGAATCGTGCAACTCCATTAACACGTATGTAGAAAAATAATGTTTTTATATTTTCAGTATTATTATATAGTATACACTGAACATTATGTTCTTACAACTAAAACCGTAATCAAATACCAACATTATTACAGTAAAATGTTAAATCTGTACAAGGTGATTACAATTTAACGCTACACCAGTTACTTGCATATAAAATTGTTGTTACGACGGTCATAATTTATGTTACCTAGTATAAATATTAATATATTAAACAATGTGGTACAATGATCAAACGTATAATAATATATAATAGGCATAGTAATACATATGATAATATTTTTTCATAATATCAGTTGTAGGTTGTTTCGCAGTACAAAGTTCACAGGTTCATACATTTATTTGACTAAATCTTAGTATTACATATTATATCATTATATACATTTTATTTAAAGAGTTGGTCATAAACGTATTAAAAGTTTTATAATAAAAGCCTTTGACGTTTGAAAAAATGGTTTTTTCCTAACCCACTGTACAAATAAATACCTTAAGACTTTATAAGACCACATACCGTGTAACTTGGGCTTTCTTTTAAATATGACATTTTTGTTCGACATCATATATCTGCAGCTGTAGTAATTAACAACCTCAAAATATATTATCAATATAAGTGCGAGGTTCGCGTTACTTTTTTTTGTTTGTCTTTTTACTTTTTGTGTTCTGTGTAACATACACAGAACACAGCAGAATATATATATATATATATTTTAATTTTAATTACCTATATTATCTGATGTAAATTGTCACGTTAAGATGTGTGTATTATACGTGAAATCTAAGTCGGTTTACACGCTTGTCTATGACGTGCATAGGTAACCGAAGAGTGTTTATCGGTACGAATTACATATATTATAATAAAATGTAATAATAATATGGGCTATCGCGAGACGTAAGTGTTTGGCGTGTTCGGCATTCGTATTTACTATTATTTACCGCAGTGCAGTGTCCCGACCTAGTACACGCGTGTGCTTGTATAGTAGACGTGACGTACGCCTTGAACAAAAATATAATGTACAATGTAAGTACTTTTATTTCTCTCTCTCTCTCTCTCTCTCTCTCTCTCACTCTCTCTCTCTCTCTCTCTCTCTCTCTCTCTCTCTCTCTCTCTCTCTTTCTCTCAGATCGGCTGAAAAAATGACGTTGTCAGCATTTGCGTTCGGCACCTGCCACCGCCGTCTGCGGGTCCAGAGTAAACATTTTTTCATATACCTATAATACAATATTATCGTATATTATTATTAGTCGCTATAGTTAGATTGCGTTTTACCTTCATCAAATAATAAAATGTGTAGAGTCATAACATATACTGGTGTATTGACCTCTCAAAAGTTAACCCAGAGGCAACAGCTAACGTACGCCTGTATCGTGCTCCGGATACGGTTTGTATATTATTTAGAGTGGGCGGAGGGGGGGGGGGGTTGAGAGGAATAAACAATTTATTAACTCGGCCGAGAAAGCCCCGTATACACACCGCTGCAATAAGGGTCGAAGACTAAGCACACTCCGGTGATGATGTACTCGTCCGAAAACGAAATCCATCTAATAACACACTCTGTCCATTATATTATTAATATTATATTGTGTGCTGCCCAACGCGTGTTTGTGTGTTCCGCGTGTCGCCGTTTATTATTTTCCCTTGATCGATGACGACTCTATTGATAGCTCGTCTGTCGGCGGGTCTTCATATTATATTATATTCTTCGCGTATAATATGTGAGCGCACCCGACCGACAACGACCGATGTGATATGCTTCCGATACGCCTGCGGGCCCGAGGCGATCAATGGTTTGAAAAGCCATCGGTTGGTATTTAAACGTATATAGAACCCATTATCAGGAGACGTTATGCATTTTTCTCGGTGACGATATTATATATTAATATTATGGAAAATGGATTCCACCACTGCGCCGTGTGATATGTATAATATTCGAAATATACTAGTGTTGTATTTTTTTTTTTTTATTTCTTTTCTCAGAGTATCAGCCGGTTTGATATGTAGGTGTTTTTGAAAAATAACCTTAAATTTAATCCAGGTCTGCTTTAAATGTTTGATTTACGTTAGGGGGTGCCGCTCATATTTTTTTAAATAAAAGTACCTACTGGACGCATTTTTACGCTCCGATGCGTCCATATATTGATCTGACCTATCTGCGGGGAATTTTGTTGTTATTGTAGCGGTCTTGCAGTCTTTTGAAATGTTCTTAAAAACTACTGTGAATTATAAAATTTACTTTCTAATATATCATTCGTGTGAGGAATTTTAGCTCTATAAACTGACAGTTCTCTGAAAGTTAAACATAATTTTAATACCAATTAAACCAAAATTAATAACGACAAAATGTAATTTAAATTAAATCTTTTCAATTTTCATCCACAAAATATTTTATATAATATGGAGTTACTCGACTTGATAGTTTTCACGAGCACAATATTTTATTTTACTATTTCCAGTAAAATATTTTCACACATATTCTTACTCAGATAAGTATGAAACATTTTACAATCCAAAAGAAAATTACTTTATATAATAGTTTTTTGTCGCTACATAAAGTGGTTTAATATAGGTACTATATATATATTATGGTATAATATATTATGTACCTATACAAAAAAGTAATTATTTTTCAACACCAAAATTAAAAAGGAGTATGTGTTTTGGGATACTGTTAAATAACTATATTATAAAATTATTTTAATTTAATTTAATAATTAAATTCTGGTAAAAAAAAATTATTATAAAAACAAGATCACTCAACGTCCGTCTCTCTATACGACCAATGTTAATTTAATATTTAAATGGTTGACAGTGATTGACATTCGTCCAGTTTTGTAAATTATGTTATCGTATAAATGGTATGTTTAATTATTTATGCTTGTATATTAGTTCTATTGTCGTGACGAATATATATAATATTTTTCATCAATTATAGATTTCATTCAAATTTCAATATATGATCAAATAAGATCGATTGAATTATTCTATAGTTTATATTATATTCTATAAATTTTGACTCACAATGCTCGTATTCGTATAGTATAATTTAATATTTGATATTGTTTTATAAATGATACCTAAAAGTTTTAAGATTAAACATTTTCCGAATAACTTTCGTAGAGGTTATACATTTATTATTATAATAGTGCTAAACTACGCGTCTACAAAAACAACATTATAAACAGTAGCAGTAACAGACTTTTCGTAAATTAAACTTAACAATTCCAAGCGCGAGATAAGGCATTTATACTACGCAGAGATAGTCGTAAATTATTATTTGAAACTTCAAACAATTTTCCTTCATCACGTAATCTGCTAACTGCTGTATACCTATGCAACAAATTACTATTACTAATTATACTACAGTTGTGTTAAACCCATTCGCATTTAAATGTAAAAGCATAATATATACCTATTGGTTATATTTACTATTGACTATTTACAAAGTTTAAATATATTATTACCAAATCGATTTTGTTTAAATTGCAGTTGTTTTGAATAATGTATACACTATTAAAACAGATAGTATACTCCATATATGAGATTCTGTCAATATATCGTCGTTGACACGAAAAAAAAATTTTTGAACGGTATTTGTTTGTCTTAAAAAATCGGGTTTTAGCTCATGGGAGTGTTTTGTGTCAACGACAATATGCTTTAAGTTGTTTGTATTGGTTAATATTACGTAACATATATATAGGCACCTATGTAAGTACTATGCATAAATGTATAATAAATGTTTACTGTTAAGTAATTTAGTTTAGAGGTATGACATAATATGTGTACATACTATTATTACATTATATTGTAGTTTAATCGATAAAAATTTGTTTTTTTTTCGATTTTTTATGTGCATTTTATAATATTTAATTTACCTTAGTAAATTAATAAAGCGTTTAAAGATGCGCAAAAAAATAGAAACTCTGAAAGAGACTTTTTGTCCATATAATATTATTAAAAAGATAAAATGCTAAATTTGTCAATTTTATTCATTCAGAAATTGTTCAATTATTTTTTTGACTGACCATTGATGTAGGTATATATAAATTATAGCCATAGATACTCGCTAGTACTTATCTCTGTAATTTTATTATACGGATCATTTTTCCACACAGTAGAAATAAACCGACTTCAACCGGTTAGGTTAGGTTTCAACCATCATATATATATAGTTTGTCTCTTTTCGCTATACGATTTCGTGGGGTACAGGACCAGAAGTTATATATTATATGGGTTAAGAATATTTTGATCACGTCGCAAACTCGCATCTCACAACATGACAGGGCACGTATACCAGTACCGTGGTGTGTTCGGTGGATATGATTAGTGGAGCACAATTGTGCGGGACACATTTAAATATTATTATAGGACCCACGTGGTGTGCCGAGCATGAAAAATTGCTTTTAAAAATTACTACAAACACGTTCACGAAAAATGTGTGCTTAAAGTGTATGCGGCAGTGTGTCTTTAAAAAATAATAATACGTTTCCGGTTCCGAAATGCGCGTATAGGTCACCCGCTGTATTAGGATATTTTCGATTGTTTTCTTTCAACTACATGCACGCGTGTGTCACACCTTAATGATGTATGAATATGGTGCCAGGTACAATACATATGAAAATTATCAGAAAACTGTCATGGAAAGTAATAATATAAGGTACCTAAGAGCGTAGGTATATACGACGCTATGGCACGTGCATTGCCATAGCGGATGATCGATAAAAATATGTGTCAAAATAATCAATACAACATTTTGTAAATTCCGCACAAGTTTCAAACTATTTCCCAGGACCGAAGTTAAATTAAAATTAATTTACGATACGTCCACTGACATTATAATATTATCACCACTGACGATGATTACCTATAACTACTTTAAACGTTTTGGGTATACAATTGACGAATTATTGTTACCGATGTAAATTTATTTTCTTTATTCATTGATTGATCATTTGATTACGTAAGACGTGTTTATTATTCTACCAGCAAAATATATAAATACATTCATCACAAGTATTCACAACTTCGGTATAACATTATACTGATAAAATATAATCTTTACTTTCAGATACACCTTTACTGTTCAGCATAGCACATAATATAGGGAAAAGCGGTGGTGAAAATGTGGTGATTCGCAGGAAAAACGGGAAATGGCCATTATCTGATTACATCGTATAATATTGTATAATATGCCTTCTATTAACAATATTACCAAATATTATCATAAAAAGGCGTATCAATATGTCATTTAATATTGAATTATTTATCTATTCACTACAAATATTTTTATCATTACGAATTTGTTGTTTGCTTTGTGTAGTATTCAAAGCTTTATAATATTTACGAGGAAAAAACATTTTGTTACTTGAGTGTGTTTTTAAAACAGTTCATTATTACATCTATATCTATACTTCTATATTTTATATTATAAAAAGGAAAGATTTGGATGTTTGTATAAAGAATAAACTCAAAAACTTCTGGACCGATTTCAAAAATTGTTTCACCATTAGAATGCTACCTACATTATATCTGAGAACATAGGCTAATTTAAAAAGAGTAAATGAGAGGTCTAATCCTGGGATGTGCTCAAACAGTGATTTTGAGATTTACGATGAAAATGTTTGTTTGTAAATGGTTGATATTGGTTTTAATGATAATTATTATTATCAAAGCGATACCCGGGTAGGTTGGCGCAGAGGCACTTCTATATATTTTAGTACAAAATCTGTGCAGCTTACATCAAATACTATAGATTAGAATACGGGAAGCTTATGGAATTTCCGGGAATAAAATGTCAGTATGGGTTATATGGCCTATTCAATACACTTATTTTGTTTTATTTATTTTGATTTTCAAGATAATTAATTAATTTGATAAGTCGATAATAAAAATAATATACAATAACTATTAACTATTATAATATCAATTCAAAATTTCAATATTTAATTCACGTATTATTATTTTATATTATTTTTATTTGTATTTTTATTAAAATTTACAAAAGTATATCAAGTGTACCATTTGTGAAAGTCAATATTGTTTTGTAATACCTATATTTATTATGAAAATCATGAACAAATAAAATGTATCATGTCATTATTAAATAAGCACTATGGATACAGAACAATTCTAAACACATCATAGATGAAATCATTTAGATATTCTGTGTAACTACTTGTGTATGCATATTTTTATGAGTATCTCAATTTGTGTTAGTTTTTTGCAGATTATCAGTAAGGGGCTGGATAGGCAAATTAAGTGAAATTTAGCGCTCTGTGGTCAAGTCGTTTTCAACAGAGCTTCTTGTATTCTAACCTACAGTATTTGCTTATATTTAACAGAGTTGAAAATAAGGTAAATCCATGGGTATTTAGTTTGCCACTGGCAACGCCCCACAGGATCAGCTATATAGTTTCATATAAAACTGTATTATTTTTAATATTATATTAACTTTTCCATTGAACAATTAAATTTAAATTATTACATAAATGTTTTATGTGAAAAGTTAGTTTGTTTAAAGTTCTCTTTTCCCCATTTTAACCTCTAGCTAACTATATGGAATCGGGAATTCCTACATTTATGATATTTTTACCTGCCAGTACAATGTATTGCATCATATTATACTCTATACAGACGACAAAATTGTAAAATGTATAGATGGAATGGTAAACACCTACTTTTTTTTTATCATTTCTTGACGTTGGCCCTTGTTACTCAACTCTCCAGCAATAATGAGGCAAAAAAAAAATTAAGATATGGAGTAAGAGAATAATGCTTGTAACAAAAACTATATGTTTTTGTTCATTATTTTAAACGATCGTTATAAGGTTTCTTGGTTCCAAACTCTTCAATTCTCCTACATTCATAAAGGGAACATACATTTAGAATTTAGAATTTCACCAAAATATTGTACAATATATATAATCCAGTTAGTTCAATTTGATCGAAGACAAATACCGTAGATACCTATACGATTAATTGTTTTTAGGGATATAATATCATCGGCTGTCGAAACCTCTGGGTCATGACACCAGATATGATGATGATGTATAGCATGTGTACGATGTATATAAAATAAACACATGCTATACATCATCATCATCTGTATCAGATAAATTTTTAATCGAATTTCAAAAAGGTGTTTGGTATTTAACCATATTTGCGTATATACAAAAGTCGTTAAGTCACAATTGCGTTTTGAACCCTGGAAATAATCTACAAACAAATTCCAAACACATGCTGCAACCGTATATACGGTACATTTTAAAACGCATAGCAATTTCGAACGATATTATTATTATTATTTTTAGATATTTTTTCTGTGATAATACGCACTTCATAGTGTTCGGGTCACTGAGAAATTTACATAAAACCAACCTCGGCTGACCATTGTTCTATGTCAAAACTTTTAATCCGAGTTTCGTGCACTCGCGTTTACTACGGCTTATCCCACGGGCGTCCGATGAAGGGACTAATGGTACAACTGCGGTTGCCAAATATTGTGTCATGTGGTTCATTTCTAAATAAATATATATATTATAAAAGATGAAGTGAATTCTCATTCGGTATTTATTTTCACGACAGTTTGTATGTTATTACTTATTAATTATAATAAGTATCAATCGCGCTTTGTTTGAAATAATTGGTATATTTCTCTATTATACTAAAGCACGAGTTCATGGATCCTTTCTTTTTCTTTCTTCAGTTTTGGAATGAACATAATATAGGATATAATTTAAAATATACAGAATGATTCACCAACCATGGTCATCCCTCTTTTCTCTAACAATGCGTATATATTATGTTGTGTCGTTTTTTTGTCATTCGTCCCACGCTGAGCGGAGGATTACACTGATGACGTAAATCGAACGGTTCGCAGCAGAAAAACAAATAAATAAATAAATTATAGTTTTCGACGTGTATTGCAGTATACCTACACGTTTACTTCAACGTGTAATTATGTAAAGCGCCACCTGATGCTCTGGTATAATATATTTATAGCCTTATAGGCGTATTGTTCATAGTTTACAGTCACGTGCGTGTTCACATTATTCGTGTAGAGGCACATATAGGAAACAGTATGAAAACCATAACTATAAAGTATAAACTATAAAGACTATACCAGGACGAGCAAAACATATTATATTATTAGTCATCAAAAACATTTTGTAATATACGGCATTATACATATACGTATGACAATCGACCACTATGTTTATGCGTAATGCGCGATGCCTCTCCGTCCCAAAGACGGTTAGTATTATATGATCGGCACAGAGGGTTCGTGGAAATACGCATTTATATAGGTTTTAAATTGCAAATACGAATAAAATAATGATATAGGTACCTATTGGCGTTTAAATAAAACACATATTATTACCTACCCATAAAATGTGGTACATATTTTTTAAGGCGGTAGGTATAACGTTTATTATAATACTGCTGTAGATGTTTTACACACGTTAAAAATACAATACACCACGTCGTACCAGCAGCAGCAGCAGCTATGTAAGTCATATCAGAAAATAAAAACGACAGCTAGGAGTATAAAATTTCGACTTACGCTATTGTGAAAATAATATAATGAATAATGATACACATAATATTAGGTATATAACTTTGAACGAATAATATAATATTTTATTTAAAGGGCTTTGTTTTTTACTTGGTATATGAAATAAAAATACACTTGTCCTTACCAGCTGCAGCTTGCAGGTTGCTACCAGTCGTTTGTATACAATTTTACAACGTAATATTTTATTATAATGAGTGTACAATTTGTTGAAACGTGATTAGTTTTGGGGTACACAATGTACAACAAAGTTCTATAATAGGTACTGCAGATGATACTTTCTGTGCAATAAAAATGATCGAGTATTGGCAGAAATTATAATTTGTAAAAGTTCATTATTATTACCTTTCTTATTCAATCACTGACTTTAATTAGATGTTCAATTTTCTCATTAAATTTCCAAAATAATTGGACAGCGATATATTTACGTAAGAAGAATACATTACAACCGAATACCAACTTGTAAACCAATATTCTTAACAAATATTCATGTTTTAATCAATTAGTTTAAATGTGTTCGCATTCTAAGAAGGTAATGGATAATTGTTAAATCACCCACCCTTTGTCTCGAAATTGTATATCTATTTCAAATGGCGTTAGCTAAATGAGGTACTTATATTATTTGTTAAGGATAATTGTTTCATAATATATTCAATAATTATATCCGTGGCAATACTTTAGTAAAATTAATTTGTTTTCATGATGATAATATCATTAAATATAGCTTTAAAAAAATGATCGTGAGTGGAGTAGGAATTTTTAGGATGTTCTTAAATTTTAAGTTACATTTTAAAAGAGTTAATTTGATAATACTACGTTGATTTAGGTCCAGGACTCCACTACCTATCTACCATCGAAGTAAATATCCAAGTCGATAGTTATCGATAGTCACACCGATATATTTTGGATTTTGGGTATTATTGAGTCCAACATTATTCTATATGTAGTTTTCTCGTGGACTCTCTGTTTTTAGGCTGAATGCACATATTTTGGTCTTTTTTGGTTCGGTCGTAGAGAGTTATTTTTGTAGTATTATCCTACCTTGTTAAGAGTGTCTGATAATTTGTACTCTATCTTTTTGGTAGGTTAGATAATTTAGTTAGTGAAGGTATCTTCTTGATAATAATACGAAGAATTGTCGGTTTCTGAGTAATGTTTTACAATTTTTACGATACCGTAGTCTATTGTCATCCTATATAGTTTTAAAAGCATTATGTTGTGGTTAACAGTGTCATAGGCCACGTATAAGTCAACGAAAGCTACTCCTATTATCCTATTTGTTTCAAAGCCATTTTCAATCAACTGATGAATCAGAAAAATTTGAACTTGACCAGTACCTACATGATTTTCCTGGTCTAACACAGACTGGCCTGTTTTCTTATAAGCTAACATTCTAATTGATATGTGAAGTGGTTAATCATTTTCCCTTATAATTTATATGTATAACAGAGCAATAAGTTACCGGTTGGTAGTTATTTTGGGTGGATATTTCTTTCCTAGGTTTAAGTAGAGCAATTGACCTTCCTTCATATATTGGGTATTCTTTGGGTGTAATTTATATAGTTGAATAGGTTGATAATCCATTATTTTGCTAACGGTTCAAATTGTCGTATTTGCTCTGTGCATATTTTGTCTAGTCCAGCTGCTTTGTGGTGTTTCTACTGGTGACTGCGTTTTTGAGGCTTTCAAATAAAAATGTTTACTTATATCATGGTTTTTCTTGGTCGTATTAATTTTTTTTTTGTTTTTGGCTTTCATTCGTGGAGTTTTCCAGTTTAATAGTAACTACCTGATATGGAGTAACAGTTGTCTACATTGGCTTAGTATTCGGATCATTCCCCAGGCTTGTGATTAGTCCCACACTTTTCTGGTGGCTCATATCCACTAGTTCAATAACAATTCTACTGAAAATTTCACTGACTATGGCAATTTCAATGAAGTGACAATTCCACAAATAAAATTACACGTCACGCTCAATGATAATTCCACTAAAAATGACAATAGTCATTAATCAATATCACATTAGTACACTCATTAAATATAAAAACAGTGGTTTTATAAAATATTATATTAAAACAATATTGTGTTTAAATAATATTAACAAATATTTATTTTCGCACTCTAGTACACCCCTATTTTTTTTATAAAATTGATTTCAGAGCATTTTTTTGTGCCATTTCGTAGTATAAATCTCCATACAATACGTAATAATGGTGTAATGGTTACGTCAGTACCGCGGAAATCTGCGGAAATCTATTCCCATGTTTGAGGAGGTGTACAAATATTTAAATTAGAATTACAAATTGTTACGAATAAAATAACAATCTATAGGATATTTTTTACTTAAATATTTACTTTGGTGGTACTGGGGTAACGGACCTCGTTGATTTAAATTATAATCAGTTTTTTCAATAACATGTTGTATAAACAAAATATATAAAAACAATTGTTGGTAGGTAGGTACTTCTATTATTATTATATTTTTATTATTATAAAGTTTTCTCTTATATAATCATAATTAGCATACTCAAAGTTCAACTTATTTCTTAACTGCTTTCAAATTTCAAATTTCAAATTATTATCATACTCAATATTATATTAAGCATATTTTTTATTTGATAAAAATGTATCAGTATATTAAAAAATAAACGTAAATACGTTTGAGTATTGTCATATTGATAAACTTATACGCGAATAAAATAATATCTTTCAATTATTATACATTTCCGCATCGAATACCTTCAGGACAACCTTCGTTTAATATATTATATTGTATCTTTATTCGTTACATTATTCAAGTAATATTCCATTTTTCAGATTTTGATTAATAAAAATATATGTTTATATAATAATAATGCATTCATGGTGATTGCAGTACCTAAATGTATTTTTAATAATAATATTCCCTATAAGACTTATGTAGGAATAATTTTCCAGAGGTTGTTCTTATGAAAAGGAATAAAATTTTTAGAATATTTTATAAAACGTATTGAATATAAAATAATGATTTTTATGGTCGCTCGTAGGAATTTTATTAGGAATGTAATCCGAACGAAAATCATAAAATATATAACTCTGATTATACTCATTTTTTGTTTATATACTTAGGTTATCCCTCCTATGATTTTCAAAACTTCTTAATTCCTATTACCGTCACACACAATTAATTATTATTGATTGTTTTTTCGAACGAGTATGTATCGTCGGATTTAGGCATATATGAATATGAGTATGATATATCGGTTTTATGTGTTTTATCCGATTTATTATTCGTAATTATTCATTTTAATGAAACATATTATTTACAAGTACAGTATTCCTATATTATGTGCTGTCATTCTTTTTTAACATAGTAAATTTATTTATGTATATTTTTAATGTTATTAACTGATTGTTATTTATTATTTTTAGATGATATATTATTATGTGTAAAGGAATTTTGGTCACGTACACATGTACAATATTGTGTGTAATAAAATAGTTGTTTTATCTAATATTTGTGTACAATCCTATAGGTACTATTTCCGTATATTTTTCCTTAAATATTATAAATAAAATTGAAATGTATTATTTGTTTTCAATAATATTACTTTGTTGGTTCGTTGTGAATCAATATTTTATCGAATATATCGTATTTTATTCACATATTTATTTCAAAAGTTCAAACACTTCAAAATATACTGGGTAAATATTAGGAAACGTCATAACAATAGGTCAGTCGAGTACCTATATCCGATCAATGTTAAAACGATTTTTAATCATATGTAGTAAAATGTGCAATAAATGATACGATTCTTATTTCACGTATTTTTTTTCTCGTCTGACGGAGGTTAGACAGCTGGACATTTCATTAAATTCTTGGATTAGGGTAGAGTGTCAATCAAGATGCCAACTAAGACTTACAGTATAGACGTATAGTATATACGGTTCGTATATAATAGTTAATAAATCAATAAATAATCGTTTAAATTGATTTACCTTCATTACTAATTATAATCAAGTATCAATTTTATCAAAACAATATTTAAAATTTTCAATGTGCCAATGCATCACATCATAATTTAATGTTTATCGTACTCAAAAACGATAAATTATAGTTACAGTGAAAAAATACTAATGACTTGCACAACAGAATTAACAATATTATGTCGACTATAAATCATAATTATTATATTATCTCATGAACAATGTGTGGTAGCGATATATAAAACGTATTATGCGTATATAAAACATTGCTTTCTAAAATTAAAAATTCTCATTATTCATTCAATACCTCTGGTTTAAATTTTTTACCTGGGAGGCGATACTAATAAAACTAAAGAGTACTTACATGTAGGGTTATAGCACTGAATGTTTGTTAATTATTAGTATTGTTACCTATTAATTAAGTTGTACTTTGTAATGACTGGAATTGTATTGCATTAGCATTGTATAAAATTGAAGGTTAGGTTCTGTCGCAATGTTCACAAGCGATATAGATTATAGGATATATCTGTACCGGCTATACCTATAATTAACATACAGATATTTGTGTGAAACAATGTTTACAATTTGTTTTTATTGATCTTTTCGATCAACATCGAGGATTCTTAGCGGTATAACCATAACAATATAGTGTTTTGAGTTTACATTTCTTTTATTTACAATCATTCTATATCTTATAATAATTACTACCTATATAAGTTTTTAATTCTCTTATTCTCTTATTGATCCAAAGTATACAGACTCCTGAGGGCAGGTGTATGACCATTGAACATATATACCACTGTTCAAGCATGATGCAGTCACTGCATTGCCATTGGCACCCCTGGGCAACGGTGATAACGGCCAAAGATATAGTTGTCGTTCGGCTCGTGTCCGTTGTACACGAACACACTTTCGTTCCCGCCTTTTTCGCCGTGAACACCTAGTTGGTGTATTATTGCGGGTTTTTACTTGGTAGCTCCGTTGTCTAAGCCTTGGCAACGTGTTCGTACGGTGTGTTTTAGCCCGATTCTGTGCTTTTGCGGCGTATGAATTGTTGTTGTTTTGCAACCGTTTTTGCTGTGTCGCCATCATACCTTTTCGTCGTGTGACACGCGTTGTCTAATAACATCGTACCTACGCGCCATTGTAAGCGGCCGTTGTTGTGGTATTGATATACCAGTCAACGTTCGTCGATTAGTGTTTTGCGACGGTTTATCGGATCGCCATATTGCTCACGAACGTCTTAGTTGCGTTGCGGCGTCGTTGTGTCGTGTCGCAATATCGTCCACGTGCACCAGTATAAGCGTTCGTTGTTGTGGTGTTGTTATACTAGCTGACGATCGTCGTTCAGTGAATCGCACGTTTTGTCGTGTCGCCATATTGCCATATTGGGTGAATCGCGTCGTCATCGTCCAACCAAGTTGACCAGCTGTCCAGTCTCCATTGGGTGTAATTAGTGGTGCAGGTCGTACTTAATTGTTTTATATTCATTATTATTCAAGTATTAATCTTACCAACCGGTTATTACATTATTATAGACTATTGATTGTACTTTTGTTTGTATCATATATTATATGTGAGTTGTTAATATCTTGTGTTGTTATCAAGAAATGTTAATCTTATTATGAACTCAATTATTATGTAAAATATTATGTTATATTTGTTACTTAAATACCTTGTTCTTTATAATCCAAGTACCCTTGCATAATTATCCTCTGTTCAACCAAAAATAGATTTTTATTTACAGTATCAGGGTAACAACCGTATTTAAGGATTACCTTGATACAACATTTTGGTAGCAGAGCGTGGTTTAACAGAGATTTGGCTTTGGGTTTCTTGTTAGTCATAATTGAATTGTTTTGTTTGATAAAAGGTTTCTGGTGGTGCCTAGGCTTATGACTATTATAATATATTATAGTATATAATTTTATTATATTAGTAGACGATATTATTTACTATTACTACTATTACCTTGTGTTTGTTGTTTTATAGTGTATTGGTTTAGTGATTTTATTGTCTAAGGTTCCTAGGTACTATTATTAATGATAGTGTGGTGTTTGCATAAATAATTAAGTTTGCTAGTAATCACATTATAGTTGATGAGTATACATTGGTATACCATTTAAAGGTATAAAAATTATTTTTTTTTGGAATTTTACTTTAATTTGGGGCAAGTTTTCTTTTTTTTCTATTATTCAGCAACTATGACGGGTGACAATCAAGTTAATGACCCGCGTCGCATTCAGCGAGCCAGAGTACATGCTGAAATGAAAAGGAATAATGTGGTTACTAATATTAAAAATTTATTTGAAATGTCTAGTACTATTGTTAGCTCTCCAGATCTTGTCCCTAAGTTCTTAAGACTTGCTCGTGACACGGAGAATTTATGGACTCAATTTAATGTAGAAAATGATTCCTTGTTAGATGCTTTAATTGAGTTGGATAAAATAGGTGAGTTTGACATGAGCATTGAACCGTCTGTTAGAGACATGATTGCTGCCATCCACGTTGCGGTGGATCAATGTGATAACCGTACAACTTTAAATCCTAAGTTTGTTACTATGTCGGAGAGTAGTGTACATTGCGCAGGTACCGCACAATCTCAATCAGCTGACGGTTTGAACGATCAACCTTCTCAAGCCCCAATTTCTATTACTACCCCGGATACGTTACCCTTAATGTCGGATGGTTATGGTGCTCGGTTACCCAAAATCCCTTTACCTTCTTTTGATGGAACCATTCACAATTGGCCAGTGTTCAGGGATCGTTATTTAGTATTAGTAGGCAACAATACCAGGTTATCTGATATTGAAAAATATTATTTTCTATTAAATTGTGTACAGGGAAGTGCAGCTGAAGCCATAAAGGGTATTACGGTGTCAGGTGACACGTACGCTTTAGCCTGGTCTACTTTAGTCCAAAGATTTGACAAACCACGGCAGCTAGCAACGTCATTGGTCGAACAATTATTAGCTGCCCCAGCCTATGATAAGGAGACATTAACTACGCTGTCATCATTCCTGGTTAAATTTGAGGAAGCTAGTGCTAGTTTAAACGCGTTAAATATTCCTGATTTGTCGGCCTTCATCCTATTCGTCATGGCTTCTCGGTGCTTACCACTTTCTTGTAGGAAATTATTTGAGACGGACAATCAGTCTGAATACCCGGCCATATGTCAACTTTTAAATTTTGTCAAAGCTCGCGTGCAGATACTTGAAAATTCTGAAATTTCCCAGAGCGGATCTGTTAAGTCAGGTCATCAACAAGGAAGTAAATCAATTAAAACTTCTCGGGTGGCGTTGGTTGGTGTCGATGTACCACAACCAAAAGATAAACTTAAATGTATGTATTGTCAGGGTACAAACCATACTATTATTAAGTGTTTTAAATTCAAACGTTTGTCAGGTAAAGATCGACGCGACGCAGTGCGCAAAAATCGTTTATGTTTTTCTTGTTTTTCGGCAACTCATATCGTGTCACAGTGTACGGTTAATAAGCCATGTGCCAAGTGTGACGATAAACATCATGTTCTGCTACACATTTCCGCCCCTTCGTCAAATTCTACCGTGGATATTTCTCCAGCTTCAAGTACTACTGCCACTTCCATGACCAGCGCGGTTTCGGACAGAAACGTGATGTTAGGTACAGCACTGGTTCACATCCGTAGTCATTTGGGCCCAATGTGCACCGTGCGTGCTTTGATTGATGGGGGGTCCCAAATTTCAGCTCTGACTTCTAGTTGTGTAACCCGCCTCGGGCTGAAAGTTGATAAGTGGACGGCTGCTGTCACTGGGATATCAGGGATTGAAGTACCGCGAGTACTTGGGCAGGTTAGGTGTGTGATGACACCTAGATATGATGACTCCCTACAAATACCCATGACGGCTTGGGTGTTAAATAGTATTACCAATTCAATACCATGCCGGCCTATGCCTGCTGGTATTAAAGAACGTTATTCCCATTTTGCTATGGCTGATCCTAATTTTGATCAACCTGGACCAATTGACCTGTTGATAGGAGCTGACTTATATCCCTCTGTGATGGAAGGAGGTAAAGTGTTGATTGATGATGCGCTTCCAGCGGCTTTTAACACTGTTTTCGGGTGGATAATCGTGGGACCCGTTCCTCTTCCTATCAGTCGCGATTCAATGTGTGGGTTGGTTTCGTTGACTGTATCGTTGGAGGACACGTTAATTAAATTCTGGCAGGTGGAAGAACCTGATTCCGCCCCTACTGAGTTCACAGAACAAGGACAGTGTGAGGTAATTTTTCGTAATCAAATGTCGCGTCTTGAGGACGGACGATTTTCGGTACCTTTACCTTTTCGTTTTCCGTTGACTCCCGACGTATTCGAGGGATCTCATCAATTGGCGATAAAACGATTTTTGAATCTTGAAGCAAAGTTGCGGGGTAACCCAGCTTTGTACGATTCCTATCGCAATTTTATGCACGAGTATTTGAATCTAGGTCACATGTCCGTAGCAACTCGTCCCGGACTGTATTTCATACCGCATCATGCTGTTCTAAAGGATTCTGCGGATATCTCTAAAGTCCGAGTGGTGTTTGACGCATCGGCATCTTGTTATACTGGTCGGTCCTTGAATGACTGTCTGCACACTGGTGCGAAATTACAACGTGATATTCTTGACATTTTGCTCCGTTTCCGCACCTTTCGTTTTGTTTTTACCACAGACGTGTGTAAAATGTATCGTCAAATCTTGATAAACGACGAATTTCGACCGTACCAACATATTTTTTGGCGAACTTCTAATACCGATGAATTATTGGAATATGAACTAAATACGGTCACTTATGGTGTAAATTGTGCACCATTCTTAGCCTTACGTGTTATCCAATATATTGCTGAAAATGACTGCGATGGCGATCTCGATGTGAGAGATGCACTACAGTTGCAGACGTATGTAGACGACATTTTTATGGGTGCTGAAACTGTCGATGAGTTGTTGAGGGCACAAGCGTCGTTAATGAGAATTTTAATGCATGCTGGATTCCAGTTAAAAAAATGGTTGAGTAATTCTGATAGCGTCCTGGCCAACATTCCTCCCGAAGATAGGTTAGTTGAATCAATCCCTATGGATTCGATCGAAGAGAGTATTCCCAAGGTATTGGGAATGCAATGGAAACCACGAGGGGATGTGTTTAACTATACCATAAAATTGAATGCCCAGCCCGTATCATCAAAAAGAAGTGTATTATCTGTAATTGCGCGATTGTTTGATCCGCTTGGTTTCCTATGCCCGGTTATTTTTTTTGCTAAACATTTAATGCAACGTATTTGGGTATCCAAGGTGTCTTGGGATGAACCGTTGCCAAATGACATTGAGGTCGAATGGAATAAATTTTTGGAGGAGTTACCTTCATTGTCCGTCATTTCGATCCCCAGATTTTGTCAAACTTCTCCAGGCCTATCATGCCAATTATGTGGGTTTTGTGATGCTTCGACAAGAGGCTACGCAGCATTAGTGTATCTGCGGGTGTCTGATCATTTGTCGAATATTCAAGTGTTCTTGTTGTGCGCAAAAACCAAACTGGCTCCTATTAAGGCATTATCAATTCCCCGATTGGAATTGTGTGGGGCGTTACTGCTTGCCCGCTTGATGAATCGAGTTTATAGTGTTCTGAGTTCTAGATTAAATATTGATGGCATTTTTGCTTGGTCCGATTCTTCCGTAGCGCTGGCATGGATTGTTAATACCCAGCTCGAATTTAAGGTTTTCGTGTCAAATCGCGTCAATCAAATCCGTCAACTCATCCCTCTTTGTAATTGGGCACATATTAGTACCCACGATAATCCCGCTGATTGCGCTTCACGAGGTGTGTCTCCGTCGGCGCTAATTGACCTAAAATTATATTGGTATGGTCCTAAAATCCTGATGCAGTCACCATCCACTTGGGTGTCTCATATTCCATCTCTTGATTCCGAGGGTATACCTGAGATCAAGCAAACTTCCCTTGTGGTAGGAACGCTAAATGCTGAACCTGAATGGTTCCATAGATATTCGTCTCTTGACCAGTTACTAGTCATTGTCTCGTGGGTACGTCGATTTATAAGATTGTGTCGGCCGC
>JANEHU010002231.1:0-107930 GCA_027563435.1 Nasonovia ribisnigri
ATTATATACCCTCATTCCTAGTTTGATGTTTGATATATTATATAGGTACTCTAAATTACCTTATGAATAAAATACATGGATAAATAGTTATATATTAATAGATACTTAAAATAACAATTAATTAACTTGTACATGTTTTAAGATGATCATGAGGAATTGATATACACTATAGCTTATTTAAGACATGTGATGGAGTATGACTCTTATACTTATAACTTATAGGTCATAACTTAATGGTCATTTATGTTTTTAACAAATAATACAAGTATCCATGGAATAATAATTGCCACTTACTCTGGCATAGTTGATGTAATTTTGTTTACTTTGTCTTCTACTGATTTTTCTACATCTTCAACTTGTTGATCTGCTTTTCCAAATAATGAACTGAATTTTTCTTGTGTCTCGTCCATCAAATTTTCCATGCTTCCACCGACGTCTAAAATAGTTCAACGTAGGATTAAAATAAACATGATTATCCACATCTAAACAATTTTGTTTAACGATTTACAATAAATAATAAGAGTAATAAGACCATAACAGAACTGCCAAAGCCATGTCTGCACAGCGAAATTGTCTTTAAATATAACACCTAGGTCCTAGATAATAATATAACTATAATAGGACAATTTATACAGTTTGAGTTATTTTTTTAAAAATTATGTCGATGATTTTAATCATAATAATTAATAATTATTATTAATTATTTTTATATTTATATTCTGTAATTCAATATTATTAGGTTTAGTTAGGTATTTGTCATTAGTGTTAAGTTCTATAGTATATTATGTTATATAAAATATAATTAATCCCTTAAAGTAGGTACCTATTAACTATATTTAATATAAGACATCGCCATCACTCTTATTAATTATAGAATATTTAGGCAAAATATTCATATTTGTAATTGAAATTCTTCTATTGATATAATAGGTAATTTGAATCATTACAATCACAATTAAATCAGGAAGTCTACAAAATCGTATTTACTTAGACATTATAAATTAAAATTACTTATTATATATCTATATAATATACCTAGTATACTATCCCATTTTCGTAGATCGTTAAAATGTCTATAGATCATACTAAAATACTAGGTACTGTAGTTCTATATTTATTTATTTCTATACAGTAGATAGTGTTTAAAGTTTAAATTTATGATTTACTGACAATAATTGCATATTTTCTTTAAGGGTACCCTACTCCCAAGATCGTTGTTTTTACGTTTAACCACACGTGACACAGAAGACACTCGACAGCTAGTCTATTTGTCTATGACTTTATGTCCACTATTACAATTTATACGTAGTACATACAGATTTACAAGAGAATTTCAAACTTTATTTTTTGCTTATTACGGCCCGAACATAACGCCATATTTAAAAATAAATACAAACCCGCGTTTCGCCGCAGTGTTGTTATAATAAAGCTTGTTCATTTATTTAAATAGGTAAATAGATAAATACAAAGAACTACACTGCTTTAGGTTTACATTATTTGCCTCGATGAGCAAGGTTATAGCTGTAATTCCATGAATAAATAAAAATATAATGATAAGTAATATTTAATAATATTAAAAATGTTTAAATAATAACTAAGGACTATACCTTAATTCTTAGGATATAATATTATAATATTTCAGACTATTATTTTTTTTTTAAATAAAACTAATTTTTACAAAATTGAATATATTTTTAATCTGTGGGTTAGAAATAAAATTAACTTAACGTGACAATATAAAAAATTAACTCATAAGTTACTGAACAACATAGAAAAAAATGTAAATCGTTATTTAACTTGGTTAAAAGTAACTAAATTTTTTAACTCGTTAAAGCCCAGCCTTGGATATGCATATACATTATGTATGCAATTAAAACAGTCATTTTTATTTTCGAAACATGTGAATTCAGGTGATGAGAAATTATGGATCATGAATGTTTTTACTGTATACCTATTATATAAAATAAAGTGAAATACGAGTTGTACGTAAACACTATATATGTATATTATGTATATACACCTACTATACCTAGTTGGCTAGTTAACTTTGAAGAAAATAATTTTATTCCAATTTTTATAATGTACCTAGTTATCAATTCTAAACGAAAACTTGTATAAACTGTTAAAATTGTTGTACGTTTTAGGTACTTATGCATCAATGCAGAATTTTTTTTTTAATATTATTTAATATTTACCTATTAACTATTTTACACAGGGACAGGATCATTCAAATTGTGTACACATACTGGTTAAGTAAAAAATTATATAACTCATTATGTTGTCGTTAGAATACTTGTAACTAGCATTAGTTTAATTTGAACTCTACATAAATTATGTAACATAATGTATGGTTATGAATGGAGCATTAGAAATGTATTGATTTTATACGGTGTTGTGTGTTTTATTTTCGTTAGTTTTCATTGTTATTTATCATATTGTATTTTATTATTTATTTTTATTGTTCCATACAACTTCATGGGACTTCAAGTTTTTTTTTTACAGTTTATAACATTTTACAACTTTTTTCCAATTTCATTTTAAACATATTTGTAGTAAGTGAAGAGTAACGAATATAGTGTAGATCTATCTACAATTAATCAAAAAATGTAGCTGGATCGTATTTTGTAAATATAAATAATTACACAAAATACATAGACAAAATTATAGACTTTTCACGAAAGTTAGTTCTTTTAAATTTCATTAGTAATACAATTGATTATGAATTCTGGTATTCAATTATTTAATCTAAAAAATGTTAATACAAGGAATAATGTATATGTTATTCTAATCATAATATTGAGATTCAGAACTATCAAGAGTATGTATTTTCGCTGAAATCATAATCAAAATTAACAATTAATTTAAAAATAGGTATTTGGATTTTTTTTTAAAATTAAATATAACATTAAAATATCACACAAGTGGAAAATGGAAAAACTATTCAATTAACCAAGGAATATTTTTCGTTTATACTTATAAAGAAAAACGAAGTACTTAGGCACCTATATTATAACATATATAAGTACCTAATGTGACATGAACGATTATAATTTATAACTAATAAGTAACACTGTTAAACTTTCATGTTACACTATTCCGTGTAGGTACTTTATTCCGTGACTATGAACTATTAGATGGTATGAGAATTTCATAAAAAATTACTTGTTTAAATTTACTAAGTACACACAAAATATTATATAAATATCTTTTTGTACATTTGCATTTTATTATAAAATAAAATAAATTAATAGACAGAAATCATAAATAAAACCAATTTATATTTTATTTGCATACAAAAGTAATTTGTTTTTACAATTATTAAAATTATTATTAACATTTTAGTGGTTACTTTTAAACTACAATTTGTCTTACACATATTATTTTCTTAATGGCTAAGTTGGTATTACCTATATTATATACGTACAAATAGACCTACTTAACTATACAATTAGTACCATTGGCTGGTTGTACCTATGAGAAATATATGGCAACATTTTAAGTTTTAAAATTAACAAAAAATGGATTTGCCAAATGTTTTGTAAAAAGTGCATATTATGTTCTGTTAGATGTAGTGAAAAATACGTCTGATCTTAAATCAAATGTTCAACAATGTTCAAGTATAAAACCAATTAGTACGTCAAGTCATCAAACACTTTAATTTCATCCAAATTATCTAGTAAAACAAACGTGATAAAATGTGTAATAAAAGAGTTATCTCTTTAAGACCTTTGAGCATCCATTGTAGAAGGGGATGGTTTTCTTAAATTTTTGAAAATAGCTGTACCTGCATGAGTATGTTGTTCACAGTAATTAAATAATAACTATAGTTGTTTAATTATTATTATTATTTTTCGTATGGTTTGAATCCAACAATAACAGTATTAAATTATTAGTAAATACTATAGAAATACCAAAATATAACAATAAGAAATATAGATATAAGAATAAAAAATAGGTAAGTAGTTGTTGAATTGACTGAACAAAATAAAAATGAAGATTTAGAATATTTATATTCTTATAAGACATTGCACATATTTGTATGTTTGTGCAATTTATTATTGGAAGTCATTGTCAAATCATGGTTATTTAAGCATAATTTATGTTTACAGAATACTGGTTGTTTACGTAAAACATTGAAAATCCCCTAGTTTTTTTAAATTATAAAATTTTTGAATATTTAAAATAAAGTTTGTGCTGTCGTGTTCGATTATGCTACGAATGTGGTCAAAGCTATTAGTACTATGGGTTAAAGAAATTTAGTTAGATGTACTGCTCAGTTATTTGTAAATGCTGGGCTCCAAAATGATATCATAAAATAAATAATAAACAAGCCGGAAAAAATAGTGGGACATTTTAATAGAAATACCACTGCTCAATAGAACTTAAAAACGAACAACTAACAAGATGGTTTAGCGAAAAAAAAAATTAGTTCAATCTACCCATTTGTTTTCTCTCATTCTGCTTATTTACTTTAAAGTATAGTTTTAAGAATAATATTAACTGTACGCAAGTTACATCTATCAGCTATACCATTTCAGACCATAGATTTAGTCAATTTATACTTACAGTATTGAATTAAGAAGTCAAAAATATATCCATGTATGTAGATGGAAAATGTTTATACAGGTTAATAGGTATCTTTTTTTTTTTGTAGAATTAAACTGTTATTGTTTTAACTTTGATTTTAGTATTTGGCCATTTGGGCAGGAATGTCGGAGTGACTACGAGTGACTATAGAGAAAAATGACCAAACTGATTCTTAGTCATTCTGTGGTCAAAAAATGATAGGGTTAACTGTTTGATTTAGATATAAATGATATAATTAGCTGACGGAATTCGTCTATCAACCCTTATGACAATGTCGAATTCAAAACTTGTATACAATATATAATATTATTTAATATTATTATTATTATTGGAATCCGAAAAACTGGATTTTCAGTGTCCGACGCCAAGACAAAACGTGTCATTATGCAATACCTCATGCAATATTAAATATGAAACAAACTTAACATCGGGTACTACACCTATGACCTATTGTTATTTAATGTGTGAAAAGGTGGTGAGGAAACTTCCAATGCTTAAAATAAATCACCCATATAATATAATATTATGCAAAATATATCAAATCAAATGTTAATGAATTTTACTAGTATACGAATAGGTACTGCAGAATATCCTTGTGATAAACTTGACCTAAGTATTTGTCTCATTATGATTTATGAAACGTAGTGCGATATATATCGACATATCGGAAATCTATGTGAATATAAAGTCTGTAAAAGTATTTCTGACCTGGAAATCTGTGAGTAGATTTTATTTTTATGTTAAAAAGTAGGTTACCTATTAAGTATTCGAGTACCTAGGTATAAAAAAAAGAACGAAAACTTTTTTGTTTAATGATAGAATTGTGCGAAATAATGCCTAATATTTTAACAAATAGTAATTAATGGAGAAAAAAGGGTGTCAAAATTCTACTTACGTTGAAGACACTGACAAGAAGGTGGCACAATAAAAATAGCACATACACACAAAGGTTCATATTAAATACGCATTATAATATATATATATAGCACTTTGTTATTACTTACTTTTTTTTTCACTTTCATTTTTCTCTTTAAATAGGTATAAACTATAAAGATATAATTTATCACAATAATTCAACGGGACACAAACTATTGTCAACTGTTAAGGCACTGCTTGGCAGAATAGGAACACTTGCAGTGCCAATCCTTCATATCCAACCCTCATTGTTAACATTCACACTTCCGTTTCATCAGAAATTGACCCATTTAATCGGAACTTGTCAAAATATGGTTCATCGTCAATAGCAAATCAAGTGAAAGGATATGCAGTGTGTGCGTGTGGATATGAGAAGTTTAAATGTCAATTGATTTCCGTGGGTATAAGTAGGGTAGGTAAGGGCAAACTTTTTTATTACTGACATGTTGTTTAGTGTTTGTTGCCCAGGAACACCAAAAGAGCATTAAGTGTATCGATTTTTTTCTGAAAACAACTGGTAGTGGAAGCAATATAATTTATAGTTATTGGCCGTAATTCTAAATAATATAATCACGTTGTTAAAATGTATAAATATATATATATATATATCGTAGGTGCCTATTTTAAAAGGATAAAAAATTAAAATTTTAAAAATACTTTAACATTAAACAAATTGTCGTGCCTTTATAGTTTTAAACATATTATCGCACAGTCCCTGGAAATCCCTCCACGACGCGCGGCGTCTGAAAAGAAATTGGCGTATACGCTATAAAGACCTTGATAATAACCACAGAAGAAGAGAGTATAGTATATATGTTACGGGCAATGTGGAATACCGGGCAATGTGTACATTGCCCGGTCAATGTAGTCCTGCCCGGGCAATGTGAACCACGATGTTTTTTTTAATAGTTTATTCATGTTTCATATAATTAATATTACCATTACTATTACTATTTAAAAGTTTAATACTATTATTAATTTTATTAAATCTTATCATATTATAATAAAAACTATTACAAATATTTTGATGAAATAACAAAAAAAAAATATTAAATATTATCATTTTATTTTTATTATAAATTATTTTATTATATTACCTATTTATTTGCACAAGATTTAGAAGCATGGCACTTGGAATTGCATAATCTTTCTGCTTTTTTACACTTGCATTTATTTGTTTTGCAACCCTGTGTACAAGAACACCGATCATAACCTTTATTTATATGAAACATGAATAAACTATTAAAAAAAAACATCGTGGTTCACATTGCCCGGGCAGGACTACATTGACCGGGCAATGTGTACATTGCCCGGTATTCCACATTGCCCGTAACATATATATATCTGTATTTAATATATATTTATGTATAAAAAAAAGGTAGTGCTACCATGCACACTGGATGATTTCTTCCCTCACATTTGCACTGTGTCATACAACACTGATTGTATATTTGTAATAAAAAATAAAAATAAAACATATATAGTACTATAATATTATTAATTATTCCTATTTTAATTTAATTAATATTGTCTCATACTATAATATGTGTATTCCATTATATTATTATATAATATAACTATCTAAAAGGTTTTAACATCCTCTATTTAAATAACTTTATGTTCATCCACTAATTATTTATTCGTTTGAAAATCCTTTTGATATATTTGTTTAAATTTTTTTACAAGTAGAACATATTAAATTAGTTTTATAAAATGTTATGGAAACATAAATCAGTATGATTCATGAATAAGCTTTAAAATAATTATTAAATTAAATTATGTATTGCACATTCAAACAACGACGAATAAATAATAATAAATACAATTTGATTTATAAAACCATTTTTAACCCTACGCGTGTGTGTCAGGAATATACATAAATGAGGGAGGAGGCCTAATAAAAAATAATTAATATGCAATACCACAAGGCATGAGCTACTCATTATTAAAAAAAAACCGCAGTTTTTTAAATTTTGTGTACAGTCCAATTTTTTTTATTGAAAATCAATTCTAGTGAAGTTATAAAACTCGTGCGTTTTATAATTTAAATTTTAAATACTGTGAAAAGCGGGAACAAGAGACCGAGCAAGGACTTTTCATGATTTTAATTTTTTTTTCTGGTTGATCTTTGCTAAATAAATACATAATACAATTTACAACGTTGTCGAATAAATAATCAACATTTTGAATGTATATTTTGTCATTTTTATGTTTTTAGGGCATACTTTGATGTTTCAGTGCATAATATATTGTTGACAGTTTGTTAAAAATCACGTACATACTTGAGTGAATATTTTGCTTGAGTCTAATTGTTTTGATTCAATTGTGTGTGACAAATAAAATATTTTAAAATACTACTTCCGTCCAAGCAGGCAAACGAAGGGTCGGAAGGCAAACTCAACAATTATGATTTTTTAACACTAAACGCAAGCACTGCGATATCTCATCTAATTAAATAACTATTATGATTCAATCCGAGATACCCGTTCTCATGTCCCAGGTTCCACTAAATTTATTTATAGTGATAAAAATATTAGTCTCATTAGCAGAAACACTTAGGTAGCAGCTGTCAACGAACATAATATATTTTTTTATTTGTTACAACAGTGAAAAGAGGAAATTCGGTCTGCTTTATAGTAGGTATATAGAGTGGAAGTACTTCGTCATTTAGTAGGCCACTGTAATGGTTGTGTTCAATTTTAATTCAATGATAAATCACTGCATGTGAAAAGCGATTCTGAGCAGTGTGTCATTCTTTGTTTCTAAAAATATTTTATAATTTATTTAATATTAGTAATTTATTTTTCTATTGATAGTTGCAGTATAATTTAGAACTGATTTTTGACAAAAATACTATAAAATAATTAATAATAATTATAATATTGTAGGTAATAGGTAAGTACCATTTATAGCTTATTAGTCAATACTGAAATACATAGAACAGTGCAAGTAAGTTCGTAGAATTATAGAATAAATTGCTTAAAATTAGTCTAAATATTTAAAAATGATTTATACAAAATATATACGTATACTAATACACGTAGGTAATGCTGAAAAGCTATAACCTATATAACGTAAATTGCTATAAATAGCTCCGCTCAGAATCTAAAATAAAAGTTTGATATTATATTATTTATTAGAAAACAATAATATTTTCAAATCCTTTTACAAGTACAATATAAGTTGGAAATAACATAAATAATATAGAGATTATATGGGTAACGGATCTCTTATTGATAAATTAATAGTTACCTATGTACTTTACAGCGTAGTCTTTACTACCGACTTCACTTATTTTATTTATATTTTGGAAATAAGCTATACACGAAACGATTAATTTATCAAAATCTAAACCTACCCACCTAATCTGACCTAACCATAGTTTTATAAACTAAATATAACACATACCCTTATATTGCACATTGCACAGGAGTTTTAAATTATAAGTTGTCTTTAAAATATATTCTATGAAGTTTAAATTTAAATTTGATAAATGTGAAAACAAAGACATAAAATTAATAACCCACAAAACTTTTACATAAATGTATGTAAATAATAACACAACATAACTAGTGTTTGCATTTTAAGAGATTATCTCTTAGTCAACATAATAATGTATAGGTAGTTTATAATAATTTAACTTAAAAATAACATTAAGTTTAGTTAGGTAAATGTATTAACAGTTTTGTTGTTCTATTTATCATCATTGTACTTTAAAGCATTTTAAAAATTACTGTTCAAAAAAATATTCTGGTTGCCTATCAAATAATTTGAAAATAATATTATAGTAGGTAAGTGCCTATAGGTACTATATTTATTTTCTATTTTATAGTTATTGTGTATTAACGTGTTCAATGGCCACGAGCTTTTCGTAAGTATACGGTACTTATATAAACACTTTAAAATGTGCAATATGCATTATGCATGATATTACATTACTATTCAATATTCCTTTATTTGGATATATTTTATGGAGTAACAAAACATTTTTATAGGTAATCAATGAAACTTGTCTATATAAATAAAAAAATTTGAATTAGTGTCCATGATATACTGCAATTATAAGAATATCTTTACCAACCTATAAACACGTGTAAACTTATTCTTGTGGAAGAATCCAAAATGGTGTCTGTACTCTGTTTATTACCTATGAAGGTTTCACTGTTTGATTGACGATTACTTTTGATACGAGTTCAAATTTATGATGGTGCTATTATAGCACTGCTATACTAGCCGCTAGATATAATAATAATATATTGATTAATACAACGCGTGTTGTGAGTTAATTATATATTTATAAACTATACGAAACTTTGGAATTTTGAGATATTTGACTATTGGTATTTCAACTGAATAATGTGTAAAAATACCTCTATAATATTATATATTTTAACAACCACGTAAATTATTGATGTAGGCAGGACTAGGATTAACCATTAGGATTAACAAAGAGGTGAGGGCGCTTGTAAGTTGTAACGCCATTATGAAATAATAAACTATTATTTAAAAAATGTTCAATTTTTATAGCTTAGGATTGAAAATTTAAAACAATGTTTCTCGTAAGCAGTCTTAGGTATTGTAATCAAAAAATCAAATTTTAAATACAGTTTTTTTTAGACATTTAAGTTCAAATTTTGACGAAGTAGATAAATAAACGAAGAATAAAGATTTTAGTTATTACTTATTTCGTTGTAATTCAAAAACATTATTCGTGGGAACGTTTAAATGTTAAATTGTACTGTACCTATGTCTATACGTAATGGAATTTTCGAAATATTTAGATTATTTTAAGCTATTACACAAATTTATACGATGAACGTATTCACATTGATCTACGGTATACTCGGTAAAGAAGAAAAAGTGAATAACAACAATATAATATGATATAAATACAGACTATTATTATAATAATTAATATAATAATTGCAATGTTTTCTACGAAAACTAAATCAATCTTCCAAAATACTGTTAAAAAAATAAGTTGATTTAAAAGCAATATCAAAAAACATACCACGAAATTGAAATATACTTGACATAGACTTGACGCCTGGCAGACCATCTCCGGCCAGAATCATTTTTTGTATACAATAATCAATATTATAAAATCCTACCGATACGCACTGCACAGGGTTCGTCCTGCAGGCCATGGCAGCTAAGCCATTAACGCTGCTGGGTCATATAGTGTTTGTGTTAACTGTTAAGGGGCCCTACAGTTATAAAAGAGAATGAAATATTGAAAACGGCAAGTACGCTCCACATAAATGACGTTTTCGATTATTGACGGTTATTCCTGGAAATATCAACCCACAAACTAATTTATTATACGTTAAAATCCTTAATAAATAATATAAAATAAGTAACTGGTGAAAATTTTAAATTATAGATAGTTAACATAGGTACTAACAGGTGCACTAAATTGTTACTTGATATCTATTCTGCCACAACACCATAGCTGTATTTAATTATTTTCAAACTAAAATAATAAGTAAGTTATTTGCAAGCATGGGTAATAAATAATAATAGCCAGCTTTACAAAAAAAAATTGATGAAAAGAGAAATGGTGATAACTCATAAAATATTATAATACGTGTACCAACAATTACAAAGTTTTGTAAAAAAATTAATGATTTATATGAAGCATTTTAATCATCCTTATGTAAATTAAATATACAGGACAAGCTACTTACCTACTATTTTACTTTGAATTTGTTTAAAATAATAATAAAAAAATGTTTTTTAAAATTCCTTAATCACATAATATTATAATATGAAATATGAATAGAGTACATTATTATTTGTATTAGTTTTTCGAGGCTTTTGTATTTTTTTTTAAGGCCCTTTGGTGTGACTCTGTGCGTATACGCATATTATAATATGTTTATACCTTGGATCTTCTTGACCACGTCGTCCACGTTGACGCTGCCGACCACCTTCTTGACGATCGAACACGCTTTTTCGGTGTCGGACATCGGCGGCGGATCGACCGCGACCGCGCGACTGTCGGTTGTGGCCGACGCCACCATCGCATCGCCCGCCGGCAAAGGATTACTCCCGGCGCATCCCATATCGCGGCGCGTGTCCGGCCTTTGCGGCTGTTTAATATGTATTTAAATATATTATTACAACAACAGCAGACGGTTCGATTCACTGATGATAAGTAAGTTGTACAATATTATACAACTGTGCCGCGGGCAGTCCTCTTCGTCTTCGTTCGTCGTCGTCGTCGTCGGTGCTCGCTGGTCGGCTGCCGGACGTCGTCTGCCGTCGTAAACCCCAAAGTTCCGGCTATATTTATATTGATACAATAAGTTGGTTTATAGGTGTAAGTATGTACCTCGCTATATGTATATGAGTCGAGTATTGTTATTGCGTTGTACCGGAATGAAAACCAGGAACTAGAAGACGTGTGTGTGTGTGTGTGTGTGTGTGTGTGTGTGTGTGTGTACATCTGTTTATAACAATATTGCGAGGTTTTAGTACATATGTGACTATACAGGGTGGATTGCATGACCATTTTTTTATGTTCAATAATACGCAGTCATTCAAAATCTGATTTTTAGACTTTTTTAAATATATAGCTACTTACTTAAAGATCATAATATTTTTAATTTCTCTAGATTTTCTTACATAACTTACCAGAGACGTGTCCTGTGAAGATACACTGAAAAAAAAGGCTACCCGTAATTATGACAATATTGTCTTATTAATCTGAAATATGTCACCATGACAATGTTATTGTTTGTTTAAATAATATATTTGTTAATTTAACAAGTCACAAAGACATAGAGATTGATAATATATTATTAAAATAACACTGTAAAAATTTTCAAAATTATACTATATCCTCGTAATAATTTAAAGCTATAAATAACCGGGTTTTACCAAAATACTATAATACTCATCATATTAAAAAGAATATTATCAAGATGTCCTTATAATATTATCAAATTTAATGCGTTATCTTTTTATGATCCTATATATAAGATTTTATTTTTTTTTTCAAATGACAAAACACTTCTCTACTACTGCACATTTTTAGTGAATAATTTTTCTAATATTTCAAGACCAAAATTCGAATGATTAGTTTTTGAGTTATTTAATACATACTAAATATAATAGGTCCACGATTATAGGTTTGAAAAAAATAGGGACTATTGAAATTTTAAAATCTTAGTAATTAATATTAATCAACTAACACTTATAATTCGTAAAAAGGTACAAGTATAAAATAAATACTAGATCCAATATTATATAACTTATTTTGTATGCTAAAACCATTTTTAAGGACTATAATCATCTTTATAGTATAAACATTTTATAAACTGGGAAACTACTCATTCGAAGTTTGAGTTAGGTGCCTCCATGACTCCATCAACATTTTCAAAAAAATCAGAAGAATTTGAAAATATTTAAATATGGTCATTGTAAGTAATTCTATAGGTAGGGTATTTTAAAATTCCAAAAATCATAATTTGAATCAATTAAAAGAAAAATAAGGGTGAGCATGCTTGTTGAATCACCCTGTATGAGTATATAATATGCTGCCGGTGGGTACCTATATATAGGTAATAGGTAATAATGTAATATATTATATAATAGTTGGTGCGCGTGGACAATAAAGAATATCGCGAGTAAGCTTCTGCAAACGACGAGCGTCATTATAATATATGTGTGCACTATACATTTATATAATACGTATTAATATATTGTTATTAAAAAATATACAATTTATACATATTACATATATACGTTATACTTACGTATCATTTCACCCTCACAATCGTCTGTACAGGGTGATTTATTCAAGTATAATCGCCCCATTTTTACAGTCAACTTTTTTTAAATTAAAAATTATACGTTTCTACTGCAGATGTCACGTTGTAGTAATAATTTGTATATTATTTCCACTTTGCATATTTTTTTGCTAATGTAAATTATTTAAAATTTAATAATTTCATACAAGTCTACAGTTATTTTGCAAATTTAATTATTAAAATCGAGTTTATATACGATCAAATGTTTGGACTGTATTTTCAAACAGTGGCCATATTTATACGTAGTGCGGTTTAAAAACGTTGATTATAAGGATTAAAATAAAACACGGAAAATCGTCTAACGCCTTAATGTTATTCTCGAATCCTAATAAATAATGATACACTAGCACAGTTTCTCTAATTAGTTATTTAAAAAATTAATCTCTGATTATCATTTATGAGAAAGGAACCGTTGCTATTAATTTATGCATACCTACCTACCCACCTATACATAACGGTATACCAACGAATAAAGTATGTCACCGTATTCGACATTTGAATAATTAAAGTTTATGACTTATTGAGGACTGAACTGTTTGGGAGTTTTTAAAGGAAGTAATTCAAAACATTTAAGTGAAAAATAGGTCACTAATATTAGATCGAATATATCTTTATAATAGTTATATGTATATTGTACATAAAATAACTAACGTCAAACGGGAATATTATATGATATAGTAGTAAAGTTTTCCCGAACGTGAAATCCAAAAGCTTAATAAATTTGAAAAGGGTTAGCTTATAACAGCAGGTTCTTAGTCATTTGGTGATAATAAGTATTATCCTTTAAAGTTTAAACGATAACATTCCTTTTCTTATTCATTCATTGAATAGAGGTTGTGAATTCAAAAATTTTCAAAAAGTTCAAAATTTGAACCATAGCTTCCTGCAAGAGGATAAAATATTTTAAACAAGTTTATGAAAGTATAAAGGTACCTACATAAAATGTCTGTTAAACGTTAATATATAATTAGATAAATCGAATTTTTATTCTTCAAATTTAACTACAATTTATATTTAACCATAATGTAACAAACATGACATCGTGTAGATACCTACCTATTTCATATATAATATATTATATGAAGATAAGACAAGGTAAGGAAAAATTGCAATATTGCAGATAACTGAAAACGCGAAAACTAGCGGGACAGCTCTAAAAAAACAAATCGCCCTGTATATACCTAAATAGGTTAGGTTTGACGATCGAACACTCGTGGGCAGCTCTACTTATAGGTGTGGGTGTGTGAGCGTGCCGCCGTGACAACGTGAGGTGCAAAACATTGCGGCGGGTGACGGTGATTGAGCACCTCACGGTCGGACGCTACCCCTACGGTCTCGTTTTTTTTTTTTTAAGCTCGTGTGTAATAATATTATTGTTGTTGTGGTGTGAAATTCGCACACTGTTCCACGTGCGTAAGGTGGTGGCGGAGTCGGCTTTTCGCTTTTCCGTCTATGATGTGCGTGCGCTTACGGCGCAAGCGCAGTACCGCATAACCCGAAGCATAACCTATAGGGGATAAAGGAGCATCTGCTCCCGCAGGCGACCACTTTTGAGGAGGGGAGGAATTTAAATTACGTATCCAAAAATACAAAAATGGAGGCAAGTGGGCATCTCTCTGCTGCACAGTAGTTTACAAGTGGGTCACTGTAGTGCATGGTGTTAAATTTTAATTCAATGATATAATATCATTGTATACGAAAAACGATTCTGAGCAAACACTGTCAGGCAGCCAATGATATTACTAAGTACCTATATTTGATGATATCATTGTGAATAAAGTAATTCATTTGTCTATTTACATGGAACCTTGTTTTAAATTGAATGGAAATCTTGTATCAAATTTTCATACTTTTTGACTCAATGAATAAAATTTTATAACATTTATAGAAAAAAAAAAACTAAAAAAGTGAGAAACTGGAAATGATCGTAAACAGCTCAAAGCAAATCAAAATATTTTGAAAGTTTTATGGTAGAATATGCTAATATAAACATTCAGTGAACATTTCAAGCATCTACGGTTATTTTTTTTAGAGTTACACCAAAAACCAATATGGATAAAAACTGATGTTGCGTAAAAATTCCTGTTTTTTCATAATTTTTTTTTTGTTTTTCTTGGTGATTTTGAAAACAACTAAATTTTGACCTCCCCAAAGTACCAACTAGATTTAATTCCCCATCAAGATACTGAAGTTGAAAATCGAAGAAATATTTCGACTACTTATCGCGAACACAGACACAAATAATAAAAAAAAAAAATAAGAAAATATAGACACCATTAAAATCATATCGCTCCGCTCAGAATCTAAAATTGATAGATTTTACAATAATATTATTTAATGTTTATAAATAACTGTTTTTCCAAACCGTTTGATTACTATATCATGTGATATTTAAAAATAATTTATAAACTTAAATTACGATAATATTTTGCTTTTATTTTTAATCTGTAGTGGATATAGGGGGAGGGGAGTGCTTGGGAACTAAAGCACCCACCGTTCCACATATTGTACTTTTTTTTAATTATAAATTACTTAGATTTCAAGTATCACGTAGAAATTAACGTATTAATTGTAAACTACTACCAACAAATAGGTCAAATTTGCTTTTACCCCGAAGTTGTGTTGTTCATGATAAGTATACCTAAGAAGCTTTACTATCAACATAGCACTCACCATAAAAAAATTCTAGATTCACCACTGCTTTTAATTTAGATTTTGATACAGATTTTTAAGAATAATTAATAAAGGTACGATTTAAAGCATTTTTAACCATCTTTGTATTTTTAAATTTAAAAATAATATATCTTCCATTTATAAATAACTAATAAAAATGTTCTCAATTTTTTCCCTGTAATCACTTAGGTAACTAAATTACATGGCCAGTTCAATTTACAAATCTTACAATCCATTAAATGTCGTACTTTCATCAGATTTATGGCTATATTACGTGTCATGATAAATGTACCTATATAATATATTGTGTTGAATTGAGTCTTATTGAGATAATTGTTTTTCAATTAAATTTATTCGCAGTCTATGTCTATTCACCGTATGGGTTGAATATAGTTGGTTTTGTGGTTTACTTATAATATTATTAGTCTATAAAAGTATAATGGGACTCAAGCACCGAATGTCTTCATATATTGTAGGTACCTAATTTGGAACCATTTTTTTGTTTTTACATGTGCACATTTAAAACTTTTAATTTCAGTTGTAAACGTATTATGTTTAGTAATTTATAAACCGTAGGTTAAACAATACTTAAGCTAAAAACAAACAACTATGTATTTAAAACTGATAAAATTTTTGTTACACAATTTCATCTTGTGTCTTGAGTTGCATGTACAATTTCATTGATAAAACAATCGACTTTTTTAATAATTTTTATCTTATTAGTTTATAACACTTGTAAGCGTCTAAAAGTTTTTATTTAACATAAGATGACAGTTCATCTATCAACTTCATAATATTTTGATACTGCTTTATCTGTTAAGATTAATGAACTTGAGTAATGAGTTCTAGAAATTTAAATTTGACATATTTTTACTACAGCGTCATTGTTTTGATACAAAATTAGGGATTAAAAACTTCATAATTCTGTGAAAAATAAAATAAAATACTCCCTAGTGAGCTTTCGAAAATATTTTAATCAATGCCTCTAGAGATAGAAATTGCATTGGCAGAGATTGGGTCATATTTTAGTCAGGGGATAACAATATTTTTTTTTCTAAAACTTAAGTACATTTTTATTGTAGAGCAAAATATTGTAGTTTTTTTGTTTTTGTTGGAAGAGAGTGAAGTCTCTGTAAACTCAGATCACAGTAAAAAAATAAAAAATAAAAAAAGTCTATGGTATTTAAAATATAGGGTTTAAAGTTAATTTTTAACCAGTGTTAATCAATTGTATTCATGTATTCCTGTTATTTGTGCCCCTATAATAATAAGTTGTGGAAGGTTTTAATTTCATATCTCCGACTGCGGTAAATGCAGGTGTTATATACAGGTGTAATGGGTTACTTCAAAAATGTTGATAATAACAAAACACAGAAATAAAATTATTACAATATTATGAATTAACATTTATTTTAACCATGAACATAACAGTACAATATATTATAAAATTACGACTTGATATAATTTACTTAAAAAAAAATTGATTAAAAAATATACAAGTACATATTATTATATAATATATATTTTTCGTTCATACAGCTAATATCAGAGCTTTTTTTGTTCAACACAATAAAACATTTATGTTTTTACTATATGATTAATTTTATACATAATGTTTATAACATATTATACATATACCTAAGATCACTCGTTATTTATATATATTCATGTTATGTAAAATGAAGGAAGGTATCTAAAAATGACAACAAAAATATAAAACAGTTTTTGTTATATATTAAATAACATGCTTGATATGTAGGTACATAAAGGAGTTTAAAATTTAAAATTTAGCCATTGGTATAATATAATTTATTAGGGAAAAACTAGGATTTTATATCATAGTCGATGCATGCTTATTGTCTTTGTTACGTATTAAAACTAATACCAACAATATCTCTTAGAAAATAGAAACAAAAAAAATTATACTCATGCTCAGTATGATTTTATAATATAGACAAAATGTACTCCAGAATCATCGAAACTTAATATTAATTTTAGTACAACAATAATTGCTGGATTTCTTATTGAGCGTTGGTTTTTGAAATGTTTATCAATTATTTATTTATTTTATGTACCTATCGCCAAAATTATGTTATTACTGTTGGGAATAATACCTATATGATATATATTTAATATTTTATAGTTATGTTAATTTATTGTAATATAAATAGAATAATATTTTAATATTATAATACAAATCAAATGAATATAGTGAAATGTTTCATCAAGTTCATAACAAATATTGTACAGTGATAGTAATACGAATATAATTATATGATACTATATAGTAATTTCGATCCTAATTATCATCTTACATTTTTCTCTTATTTTATGAGTGATCTTCCACGAACCTATCTGATTTAAGTTATAATGAAACAACATTGTGACAATTAATTTATGATTATAACTATCTAATTTACTCATGTTTTTTTTTTTACAAAAATTAATATTAGTATAAACATCTTTGACATTTATTGTTATAACCTAACCTGGTATAAACCTAATTATGATATACCTATCATTTATTTTTTCATTTTACTTTTGATCTAAATCAACATATTCTTGTTTAATACTTAATCAAATCTTACTTCAGTACTTACTTTACAAACTCTTAATACAATATATTATTTAATATGTTTATGACGGTGTTTATAAGTTTTATTAGTATAGTACTTTTAGGTACATTATAACTTATAAGTAATAAGTATATCATTTTAACTTTTCACTAAATTATATATAAATATCGTTCGTATTTTTATACTTTTAAGAATAATAGTATAATAAATATTTGAAAAAAAATTATTTTTAGTAAAGGTAAAATACATACTATGTACTTATGTTGAAAAATATTTATTTTGAAAGTCTAACAAGAGTGAGTCAAAAGATCAAAATACATAATATATGAAGAAAAACAATATAGTTAAAACTTAAAATAATAACTTTATATTATGTATGACAATTATAGGTGTATAAAAAAACATTTATATTGGAATGAGTATCTAGAAAAAAATAATTAAGTTAACATTGTGTTAGTCGAATGCAATCCTAAAAAATTACTTTATGGAACTTAAAGGTAACTATTTTACGATGTATAACGTAATTAAACCCACTAAAAGTGAAGAAGTTAAACAAAAAATAAATATAAAGTAATATAAAAAATGATATTTTTTGATCTTAAAATTTTAAAATTAATTTGTCTTAGGTACTTTTAATGAATTTTATTTGCATATAATTATAATAATTATGTAAATGCGTTATGAGAAAAAAAACAATTCAATGCAGGATTTGTTATTTATTAATTATCACTAAATGATAAATGGGACTGTGGGACTACCTACTATATAGATTCACAGTTGAGTTCAAAACTGTTTAATTGGACTTTCATGTGGTTTTGAATGGTAATAATATTATAATTGATGTAGAGTCGCTGATACCTCTTAATTTATTATCCGTTCTGTGTGTTAATAATTACAAGACATCATCATTAAAATATGTTATCGATCAAATTTCAAATTCATTGTTTGTACTTTGTAAGAATGGGTCACATGCCAATTTATTATCATGTACACAAAACCTTTGTTACAATGAAAATACGAATTTCAGAAAATACCATTGGATTACCTATTATTGTTTTAGTAGATACGGTCATGCTAAATATCATCATTTTATAATGTCATTAAAATATAATTAACTCGTAAATGTTGTAAATTATAAAAATTATATCCATAATTGATATGATTAATAATGATAAAACATTTTATCTATATTTAATGTTTAAGTGAGACTGCGTGTTTTAATTCGGTTATTTAAGGGTTATCATTAATAATTGCCAACAAATCGGTATATATTTTATGAACATTTGATATTTTCATTAAATCATAAAGATAGGTATGATATGCACGACTATATTATAAATGTATGAAACGTAAATATTGTCATACTAATATTATAAAATGAAATTATGTTTTACGATATTAAATACGAACACAATTTGTACAAAGGATTCATTATTTATTTTAGAATATTAAATTGTGGGAATTTAAATATTTTTGGAAGATAAAGTGGATCAATTTGACGAAAAAATCTTTCAAATTCAAATTTTTAATTTTTATATCATTAAGTTCAAAGTTCAATTAATAACATTGATTATCGTAAAGATACTATTTTCCACCTTACAAAAATTACAATTTAGTGTAAGATAGTAGGTAATATATCTTTAAGTAAGCTGAATAATGTTTTTGAACGATTTTTAAATATTTAATCATATTATTATTTATTTATTAAATTGTGAGGCTCTCTTATTAATCCTTATCAGCCTATACGTACATTATTAAAATGTATGGTGTACCTACCTACCACGTTATTGATATTTTGAATTTTAAAAGGTAAAAAGACTCATCATATTATGTAAGCAGTAGTAAAATTGTAAATAATATTATATTATAAATAGACGATGTCTCAATTCAATGATATATATTTATCGTACACGAGTGCCTTATTATTTTGTGATCTGAAAAAAAAAATCACATCAATCACAAACAGATCAGTTATCAGTACCAATGGTTTGATTTTAACTTTTCTGGTTGGTGGTATCAATTTGATGGTAAATCGAACTTCTTAATATCTTCTTTTTTCTTAAAAACCCCAAAAAATTCTTTTATATTATTCCATATTTTTATATACTTAGGTATTAGATGACTAAATTATGTATTGAGTTATTATAATTTAAAACTAACGCCCCGATTACACGTATTACCGAATAAGTTTATATAATTGTTGAATTGTCTCTATTTTAAATTAAACAAAAAAACCCAAAAAACTACAGATATTTGAAAAATGGCAGTTATCCGTTGAACACTTAATAATGAAATATTAAATACAATTCAATGTATTTTATTAAAGTGACGATTTTAGTTACGATCGATGATCGTTGAAAATATGAAGAATTAACAATAGTAAGTAGGTATAATACTTTCCGGAAAAATGTTCTAATATCTATTTGTTATCATGCAGGAAGTAATGATTGCTATCGATAATAATAATTAAGTATATAGGTACCAATTGAGTTAGGATTTCCTTACATTTTCCATAGATTAAGTTCAGATTAAATTCTGTTGACTGTTATACCCAATAGAACATTTGCAAAATAATAATATCTATTATCTATATAGAATATACATGTCTGTGATATTAGTGGGAATACTAGGAATATGATGTCAAGTACCTATGTTGGTTGGTACTGGTACAATATTATATTTTGATCAATTACGTGTTGAGCTCACTGCTCACATAACGTTCAAAAATAATATATCAGGGAACGTACACATAAGACATAAGTACCTAAAAAATAATAATAAAATTAAACAAAAGATTCTAAGTTAATTTTTCGCTGCACGATATAAGATTATTTTTATGGTATTTCAAATAAATTATATTCATAATATACCGATATTCAAATAACACATTTATATTATCAATATGTTTACATATTATTTGAAATAAAATTCCAACTTTAATTTATTGTGTTTAAAAATTATTGGTATCTTTGAAAAATAATTTGTACTTAGTCCTAATATTACTATACAAAACAACACACCCGTCTTCGCTGTATTTCATGCTACTGATGCTGCAGCACTGGACCTACATTATTGCTGCAGTTAAACCATTAAAACGCAGCTATATAATAATACGAAAATTGAAAACCTCTATAAACATTTTTTTTATCTTGTGTTACTATGTAGGGCTAAAGCAAGGAGAGTGTTTAAATAATACGTTTTTGCATTATAAATATTATTATGCACGATCTACAATATTTTCTGCGTATACTATCATTACTGCGATCTCACAATGTGCATCCAATATCTACAATATGTTAATATAATAATACTATTATTATGCGTTCTACGAGCCTACATATACGAGTGACACGTTGCAGGAAAACGATGTTCTCAGTTGGACGTATATAGTGAACATTAATTGTTATTGCAATATGCGCAGCTAATCAACATTAATACTTTTCCCCGTTTGATTCGTCCAACGATATTATTATACTCGCTAATTCACGTCTAATCTTTCCTAAATCTATTAGACTTGTAACAATAATATACTGATATATCATCTGTCATAAAATTACTCTCAAGTACCCAAGTTCAACTCGCGGTCGAGAATATGGTATTATTATTGGCTGGCTTTTGAATTATAGGTAACTACCTATATATAATTCTGAGAGTGATCAGTTCAACGTGAGGCACGCTCGTTATTTCAGAAAACATTAAATTTTTTCAAAAATATTTCTTTTAAATATTTTTAATTCATTATCATTTTTTAAGTTTTTTACTCTTTTAAATGATAACATAATTTTTTTTATTTTCATATTCCAAAGCAGAATATTATTCAGAGTATTTCGATCTAAGTGAATCAAATATAAACGTTTATAAGTATAGTAGTATTATAAGTATTTAAAGTTTATTTGAGCGGACCACATTTTGCAGGGTATCCCTATATTATACCACATAACTCCGCTTATCAAAATATTAAATACTTATACCAGTTATGACTAATAAAATATTACATTTTATTTTTATAGATTAAAATAGGTACTCCAAACAATATTTCATGAGGGATTAAAAATTAATATTGTCATTTAAAAAGTGGTAACGATAAGAATTAGTAAAAATATGATTTTTCAACTACTCGAAATTATGTTAAAAAATATTTTCAAAAACATTAATAGTTTTTGAAATAATGAGAGTGTCTTACGTTAAATAGATCATGCGGTATTTAATATAAAAATCGATGTTTGGTGAGTGGACATATTATAACTGTTTTTTCGCAAGTACGCAGTGATTATGCTATGGATGTAAAAAAAAATATAATATAAATATATAATGCTACAACCATAATCATTTATATCGGAGGTCAGTTAGGTACCTATATACACGTAAGCCGGCGATTTAGGTTACATATAATATTATGACATGCAAGTACGAAGTATACAATATTATAACTATATTATTACTATGTAAGTAGGTATTTTATATACATTTGCAGTGACGCCTTATGTCGCGTATTATGTTTGAATAATAGTGTCCTAAATCACTTACGAATCGTTTGTGCTTTATGCGCATAGCGAATCTCATCTAAAAATCTACGAACTACTGTAATTGGACTCTTCGAACGACTTGTCGATGGACATGATGTCGGAACACGTTCTAGACAGCGACATTTTGCTGCCGTCCACTGCAGCTGTGGCCGGCTGGGACTGTTGTCGTATGGGTGTCGTCCCGGACGAACGGTCATCGGCAAACCGTTGCGGTGACGACACGGCCGAATCGCCGCCGTTACGGCGGTTCGCAGTCCTGGCCCACTCGGCGGCATCGACGACGTCGTTGGCCGACGAACGCCATCCGCCGCCACCGTGACCTCCGACACCGTCACTGACGACGCCGCCGCACACCGGCGAACCGGATCGCCGACGGGCCGCCACCACGTCCGAGCAACTGGAGTCCTGTCGTCTGCGCTTCGACTTGACCGCGTGCGGCACGTCGCAAGTGGCCGACCGCGTGCACCGCTTGGCCCGCTGTCGGTGATGGTCCGCCGCCATGGCCGAGGCTGCGGCGTACGCGATTATCGTGTCATCCAGCTCGACGGGCGTCTGCCTGCGCAGAACATGCCGCCGGGCCGTGTCCGACCGGCGGCTCCTGTCTCGCACCCGCATCGTCACCGGACACTCGTTGGGCACGTGAAGGTCCAGTACCATCGAGCCCCGCGATCCCCTGGAAGAGGTCCTCATCGGATCGTTGACCGACTCCCTGCTGCCGTCGCCGCCTTGCTTGTTGCCGTTGCTGCAGTTGAAATTTCCAAAGTTGTTGCCACTGCTGTTGCTGTACGTCAACAGACCCGAACTGCTGTGCCGGGATCGGGGCGGCGAGAACAGCGGGTTGTAGTCTTGCGTGTCCATGGACATGGCCTGCCGACGCAATGTGTGAGGACTGAGTAGCGCTCGACCCGCACCGCCCGACGAAAGCACGTGCACCGCGTGCTTGTGCCTGAGGGGCAGCCTTCCGACGCCCGACTGCGCGGCACCCCCTGGTCCACGGTTCGCCGACGCCAACGCGGCCGCCGCCAGGTTGGGCGCCGACGGGCTCTTGTTCATCTTGTGCCGTCCGCCGTCGCACGGGTTCTGGTAGCTGCTACGGCCGCTGTCGCCCCTGGACAGGTAACCGGCGGACGGTGTCTGCCGACCGTGGCCGCGATGACCAGACACCTGACCGCCGCCAACGCCACTGCCCATTATTTTCAATTGGTTGGACATGAATTTGGCCGCTCGATCGCGTGCCTCGAATGTCATCACGCACGCCGCCACCACGATGAACCCTGAAAAAAGTATCCTCCGTCACTACACCAGTGGTTCTCGACCTTATAATTAGGTAGGTATCTCTATACAGCAGTAAATTGAGCTGAAGTGTTTAAATTTTAAATATAGTAGTACGGCTAATATAAGAAATGGCAGTAATATCAACCTATATAATATGTAATAATATATAATATGTTTTTGCGTCTAATTAAAGCTAAAGCTCAAAGCTGTATATATTGGGACACAGTTCACGGATGTCGTATTTAAGAAAAAAAGTCCAAAAAACGTTAGAAAATGGTTCATTTGTACGACGAAAATTTATTTGGTATTATGTTTTATAGAAAAATCGATTTTGGTGGTGTCTTGTGATTTGGGAAAATAATTCTATGAATTACGGACACTTTAAATAGGTACCTACTAAGAGACTTATTTTTGACATTTGTACAGACACTTGTAATTTGATCAATATATTTCCAAAACATTCACCTATGTAGTGCTAACATATTACTGCAAAGTAATAAAGGACCCTTAAGTACATTATTTTTGTTGGTTTTCCTTAAACAAAAACACAGGGTGATTCACCAAGCATGTTCAACCTCTTTTTTCTTCAATAATGCAGTTATTCAAAATCTGATTTTTAGAATTTATTTATAATCTATTTTTCTATCATATATTTTTAAACTTTTGAGATTTGTTGTACTTTTTAAGGAGTGCCCTGTGAGGATACAAACTTCTATTTTTCATATTTGAACCACTCTTTTCAACTGTAAATTATTTAGCTGAACATTTTTTGAAATTTATGACGTAGGTATCAAAATCAATGTTTGAACGAGTAGTTTTTGAGTTATTGCACTTTGTGCGTGTACCTACTAAAGATAATAGATAAATGTTAATGAGTTTGAAGGATATAAGGAGTAGGTCAGTAGAGACTATTTTGGTTTGAAAATTGTAGTAATAAATCCTATCTTTTAGTATTAACAGAGGATTTCGTCAGAATTTCCTACTAAGATGTTTTTTGATACAAGAATAATCAATCGGTAAAGATCTCAACTTCAAACACATTCGGATTTTTGAGTTATGCTCAAAATTAGGAGCATAACTTGGACAGATTTTTGTCACGGGACGGGTTGTTTTGAAATTGTTTGTATAACTTAAGGAGTTTATGGAGTACAAAAATACTTAAGAATTAAATTGGTCTTAAATACCTACATCTAAAAATGTTAAATATCAGAATTTGAATAAATTCATTATTAAAGAAGAAAAGGGGTGATCATGTTTAGCGAATTATCCTATATAGTGTATAGTAATCGTTAATAATTATTAATTACTATTATTGTAACTAAAAAAAGTAAAACAAAATAATTAGAAGTTGATTAATTATTATTGTATAGGTTCAAACAGCCAGACGATTGAAATTGTATTATATACCTTCACATTTAACACTTTTATATTATAATGTTTATACATTTTAGATATTATATAGATTTCAGTTTTTTAACATAAATTTAAAAAAAAGCAATGATCATTTTATTTTTAATATTTTATATACTTTGGGAGTAGTAAAAAAGTATAATACAAAAGTTTCAGATATCATGTTTAATAGAATACAGATGATACTTTGAGATTGTCAGAATTGAAAAGTACACAACAGTTTTAGAGATAAAAAAAACAAAAAGATAAAACGTTCAAACTTTTTGTACACTTATTGATAATAAGTTGAAAATTATCATATTTTTTTTAAGTTTTCATTTTTTTAATAATAAAAGTATTTCAAAAGGCATAAATGCATATTGTTCTGGACCGTTAAAACGTGTGGTAGTTATACAAAGAAAGCAAAAGATGGCAATCTACAGTAACCCATAAAGCATATTATAAGTTAGACCGTCACACGATTAGTGCTTAAATTTGTAACTTGACAAATTTATGAGGGTAAAAAATTATGGTTCTATATCGTACTTAGTTTCATATATATCATAATTATTTAATAATATTTAGTCGGTATTGATTTAATTTACTATATGTATTCTATAATATACTATATTATAAAGAATAACAATACTAAATATTTACCTCCAACGCCCATCACGATTGGTCCGGCATATGACAACTTATATAATATATGAGATGATTTTTTTGTTGTTTTCGTTGTACGTATGGATGTACTCGAATTACCACTGTCAGTTTTAGTGACTATATCGTCTGATGAAAGCTGTTCAGCGTAATATCCTATACAAAAAAGTGTACAAAAATTCGTCAACAATGTTTATAAAATATATTTAAAATCATTATGTACAAAAAAAAAAATGCCATAAACTTGCTAGAAGGATTATTAATTATATAAATCAAAAGTTAACATATAATTCAAAGTATGAAAATCTAAAAAGGGACATTTAATATTTGATGAATCTTTATATTGATAGGCGAATAGGAGATACCAAAATGATTTAAAATATAATATTTCAGGTAACAAATTACAAAATATGATGATTTACAAAATTTGCAATTGCTATTTTCAGTTTAAAATAATATTCTTGATTTTTTAGACTTACCTATGTAAATTAAATATAATAAATATTATGTATTAATAAATTAAAACCTATTTTATAAGTAGATTCATTGGATTTATTTACATTGGTCGCCACAGGTTTTTATTTGGAGTCTCCACAATATTTTAAAAATTAATCCAACACACTTATAATATATTAATATACCTATACAATGAGAAAAATAAATTGATTTTTAGTTTTGTATATTCTATATTTGTGTTAGAATGACTATACTACAAGCCACGCGTGGCTTGGATACTATTTACAAATCACACAGTATATTAATGTATATTAATCCAAATATCAAAGAGAAGAAAAAAAGTAATAAAAATACCAACTTATAAGACTCAGTTCTAATATAAGCCATATTATATATATAAATCATAAATCATAAATAATATAACACTTGCAAAATCATGGTGGTATTAATAATGTACTACTGTTTTTGTAACTTGTTATCAGAACCGAAATATCCTATAGTAGGTATACATTTTAAGAATTTATAATAAAGAATTGTATTCAACGTCTCAAAATGTAATTGTATAGCTATAATAATACTATATAATATATAGTAGAGTACTAGGGTACTATAAGGATCATAACTCATAAGTGAACTTTTAATATTGTATGAAAGAAGGCCAAAATCGTTTTAATAATATTTATATAAATAGAAAGGTAGCTTAGTAAACAAATGGGGCTTCTACGTTTACCTACATTCAGAATGATATTAAAGTTTTTTAATAATGAAATTTATAAATCATTCGGTGGAGTGTCTTAGTTTTCAAATTGTATTAATCCTTCTAAAGTAGAACATTTGATTTGTACCTATACCTTCTATAAAGATTTATATACTATGCTATTTTAATTGAATTTTGAATAGAAGTTAATTGAACAAGTTTTAAATTTTAGTTAGCTAAACTAGATTTTGTTTTGTACTGTTGGGTTCAGAATCACTAAAGTTTATGCATGAAAATGTTTATTTGTTTCACGTAACTCTCTATAATAGTTCTACAACTATTTTCAGCCCGAAGGAAACTATATGTTATCTCATGTAATCGGATTAAAGTCAACTTTTGTTAAATATAATAAATTTATAATAATTTATAATTTTGAAACAATACATTTAATTAAAATATCAAATATGTATATGGTATAAAAAATAATAACTCTTGTTTATAACACATTCAAAACCTTGAACCCAGTTCCTAACTACCTACTTTTTATAAAGATTGTAATTTCACGAGCTCATCTAACCTTTAATATAAAAATTCAAACCTACATATTTCAGAAAACTAAAATCGATTTCAAATTATTTATTATTATTCTAACGTAATATTTATGAATACTTAGGAAAGTGACATAGTAGACAAGTGAAAACCTTCAAATAATAAAACTAAAAAATTCCATACAAATATTGTTATTTTGTTATCGTTGAATTTTTTAATTATTATACTATTTATATATAAGTATATACCTAGTATAATTAAACTGAACGATAAGACTATTGGTTTTTCATTAAAATTAAATTATAAACTATTATAAAATTAAAAAATTTCCTTTGAACATTTTTACTAATTTGCTTTTATTCTATACAGACGTACAGGCATAATTTATAGATAACTATAGTTCTGATTATGCGAATCATCAGTTGCATAATATAGCGTACAACATTTATATTCGAATGGAAGGTATGTTAATTTTACGAACATAATATAAATAAAAAAATTACAAATCTGTCTATCGATTAGGCTATAAGTTCGAATAATGTTAGTGTAGGGTAGGAACTGGTACCTACATGTATCATTACTCAATAATTCCAACAGCGTACAAACCAACTATAGATAGGTACGCTCTACTTAGTATGAAGTGTATTATTTTTATTAAGGTTTACTGTTGAGTAGAATTAATTAACAAAAAATCAATTTTAAAACACAACAAAAATTGATTATATACTAGTAAGTGGTGTTTAACAAGTGTTGATTAATAACCTATTAATATACAAATCATAATTAGTTAATGATTAAACCACACAAATATTTGTTTAATTGTCGATCTATATAACTGTTTGTTGACAGTTAGGCATAAATAGATCTTAAAATCTACATATTTATAACATATTAATTACGTATGATTTATTCCTAAAGAAAATTATGTACAATATTGTACACTTATTATTTTATTTTATTTATTATTGTTTATTATTATATTACATTTGTAAATACGACGTTGACGGTGAATGTTATAATTACTTTAATTGTTAACAGGAATAATACAATCTAATCTCAAAATATTATTTTTAAACGTATGTGAAGTTTGTTTATACCCAAAAAATTATGCCCAGTGTCTCTATTGATAAAACTTGATCATAATGCTTGGAGTAAAAATATTATAGAAGAATGTATTACATTGAAGATGAGTGAAAACCAAAACATATATTATTTTTATTACTGATATTATTGCCTTGTCGTCTGAAGATTCCGCCAATAATAGGTGTTAGGCGTAATAGATTGGTCTGAAGTTTAAATATTGGACAGAATGGGGATAGAATTCCTCCTTGTGGAACACCAAGCTGTAATGCCGGCCATACTTGAATATGCAGATCTATAACGGATATTAAAGTAACTGTTTTCAAGATAAGATTTTATAAGAATGTAGGTAGTATGTTGAGAGTAGAAATTTCTTTACTTTATACAACGACCTTCGTGCCATATTCTGTCGGAAAGTTGAGAAATGTCAAGGAATGCACATGTGCAGAAAAGCTTTTTTCTAAAGCAAAATAAACCGCATCAACCCTGTGGACTTGGTGAATGGTTGAATGATTGGCGTGGAAACCAAACTGGTTGTCAGGTAGGAGATGATTTGCACTGATAATGGGAAGAATGCGTTTGAGTAGAAGTCTTTCTAATACTTTGGCGAAACAGGTAATAAGCTGATTAGTGATTGGTCTGTAGAAAGTTGAAAGAGTCAAAAGGTTTGCTCGGCTTTGGGATTAGTATAATGGTAGAGAACTTTCAAAGGGATGGAAAGTAGGAAAATTATTAAACATTTATAAAAATAACACTTGACTGCAGTTCACTGTTGCGATAAAATATGATTTTAGGCATTAATAAATTTGATTTTAACAGGACATTAAATGTTTTTATGATTAATTCTGATATTCGTGAAAGAAATGTATAGATATAAGCATAGGCCATAGACTATTAATCATATATCCCATATATTATATTTATACATCATCATAAATATAAAATATTTTCCCAACATAAAATAATAAAAAAAAAAACACTGATAATAAATAGGGTGGAAAATGAGAAGAGATTTAACTTAAGGATTATACGGATCAACCACCGCAGTCTGATGATATTTTTATTACTTAGATATTTCAATAAAAGTGGTATTAGTGTCTAAGAAAACATTTTTCTCTGCTTATTTTTTACACACCCTATATTTGTATTTAATATTTCAATCTATCCGAATACAGCTTATAAATTTAGTTTGTATTTACGTAATAAAACTAATATTATTAATGGAGATTTTAAGTAGGTCTTAGTAGTATGTCAATATATTGATAAATATTTATTTGATTTAAATCATTTTCATATTATTCTTATTTAAGTTTTATAAATTACCCTTGCTAGCTACTCGACAATGATTAGAATTTCTCTACTATATTTTATTACGTCAGCTAGCAATGTATATAGATATGTAATAGGTAAAGTGTCTTTTTGTAGTATCTTCTTTATCGTTACTCCAATACTGCCCCAATGGCCAATACTACTAAACTGATTTTGAAATTATCGTTTATGTATAAGGGCTTGTAGCTTTGTGACATTTAGTTCCTGATATAAAAATATACATTTTTGCTATACTTAACAACTATATTATGTAAATATATTTTAACTGGCTGCTTGAAACTTTTGCTACTGTAAATGCTGACATAGCTATGAGTATTTTTTTATGATGCACATCATTATACTTCATTTTTTAAACATGTAACAACAGCTTATTTTAGGTCTTCGAACTTCCAACGATGGTTTTCTAAAGAATATATCAATATTGTTTAACCGTAAGAGGAAAGCCCACGCAATCTATAGAGCTTCAGGTAATCCTCTTGATTACAGTCGTTTCTCCCACCTCCGTGACAAGTACAAGTATGAATCCAAGAAATACTATAAAAGTATAAAATGCTTATAAAGGGTACAGAGACTGAGTTTTGTGGTGGTGCTGGTGTGGCCTTGTGGAGAAGTGGGGGTATTTTCCTCAAAATACATTTTTATACGTTGGTCATATTTTTTGACTTTTGGTATGACAGGACCGCTGGAATAACGGGTGGTGGTCGTTTGGGCGAAGGAAATAATTTTTACCAAAAAATGAATTAATACCTTAACCTTAAAACCTAATCTTGGGTAAGTGGAATTGTTTTAACCGGTTTGAGGTAAAAATTTAAATACGGATGATATCGTTTATAACCATTATTAATTACTATTATTGAAAACAAGATTACGATTCAGACATGCTATACAAGTTGTATACCTAAATAATAAGTTATAACACTGCAGTGTACTATGTGATGTGATGTGTCTTGTGTAATATACTTTTATGTGGTACGTATATGTTGTGAAAAAGTGTAAAAACTAAGAATTAATAATCAATATATTGATATAATTCAATATGGGTTTAAATATCGAACATATTTTAACGACCAAAAGAGGAAAATACATATAGTTTTCGAACAATACAAGTACACGGAATCAAATAAATTACAAGATGGAAAATTTCAATTTCATTGTACGAACAAAAAATATAATGTAATTGTCTTAACAGATAGTAATATAAAAAATATGTAGATGACAACACAATTGTGATTGAACACAAACATGATCATGATCCAAGTAAAATAATATCTTTAGCTGTAGCCTGTAGATATAGTTAAAAGTGCTTCTAAAAAAAAAGCTATTGAGCATGCACATGAAAATCGACATTAGCCATCAGTTTTGGCTAATGTGTAATTTTTTGTTTATAAACATGAAATATCAACATTATCCGCATAATGTTAACTTTAACCAGTCAACATTGAATAATTTTAAGAGTAATATATTAAATAGAGTTTTAGTTAGCATTATAATATACAATAATAAAGCGTTGGACTGCCAGAGTATAATATCTTAATTAACCTATAATCGAGTAAGTCAGTTATCTTATCGAAAAAGTAAACAATATATGGGCTTAATATTTATTTTAATTGTATGAAATTTTCGTATGATAATTTTATAAAAGGTGTTATTATACAAAAGGTGTTCATGTAAAGAGAAACGTAACACCAATCGATGTAAATGTAAATGTAAATCATCAAGAATTTTTTGCAACTCAAAATTTCACGAAAGTGTGCCATGTTATAATAAAGGATAACCCATTAACACTTTAATTCTATACTTAAAATAATATTTCAAAAAATAATTTAAAATATAAAATAAAAGTTTAACTTTTATCATTAGTACTAAATATAAACTCATATTAATAATTTATGCATTTTATGGTAATTACTAATTGTGTAATATTGTTAATAATTTAAAATGATTTTATACATTTTTATGGTTGTTAAGACATTATCCATTATACTATTGTATACCAGTACTTATGTATTCTTAATATCAAAATCAAAAAAAAAATTATTTGACTTTGTGGTTTGAAATATGCAAGTTATGTAATTAATTATTTGGCAAAACTCTTGAAGTAACTTTTTGGTTTTTTTCATTCAGATTTTGAAAAATCTGCACATTATTACTACAACTTAAATATTCCCTAACTTTTAGTTAATCACATGCACTTTTCATTTAGGTAAAAATTGGTATAGGCAAATAGTAAAACATAAAAATGTATCGAAAGCATATTTAATTAAAGATTCTGAAGTCGGATTATGGCTCAAATGTTTTTGTGGTTTATCATTTTTGCCACCAGTTGAAGTAGAAGATGCATTTATTGAGTAGTCATCAATTATATCAGCCGAATATGAATGTATACATTTTGCTGATTATTTCTTGGACACATACATAGACGAAAACTCAGAGTTCCCCCTTATTTTTGGGCGTCATCACCAATATTTGACAATCCCAGAACCACAACGGACCAGTCATTCCATTCCTACTTTAATAGTTTTATACAACACTCCCTTATGTCATCGCAGTACTATTAGAAATCCAAACTGGAAATACAATTAAAATCAATTCCATTTCAAAAAATATCTCTAACGTTTGACGCAAAGAAACTAGGTACAGAAAAAATAAGTTCGTGCAAGAAATGCGGAATACATAAATATATATAAGATTACAATACATAAAATGTATAGGTTCCAAATATCATTCAAAGATTACTTTAAAATGTATTAAAATAGTATAAAATTAATTTTCTTATAAACCTATTTAAACCTTATTATAATATTATATGACGTGTTATTTTAACTATTATTTTTCTACTGTAGATTACTATATAATATTACTATCTACATCAATATATGAAAAATTGTGTACATTACTATACAATATATAAATTAATTTACTTATAAATCTATTTAAATCTTATGCGCCCAAACAGTAGGTTTAGTTGAATAAAACCCTCGCCAAAACGGTATATATCTATTCCCCAAACAGACTATAATTTAGGTCGACTCGCCCAAACGGTCAACGCCCGGAATAACAGCCGCTCTCATATCTGGCCGCTTGCTCAGAGCCATAATTGTGAATCGTTGGCATTTTTAAGAAACATACCAATAGAGAATAATATTATATTTTTTACAAAATATAAATGTTAAAGTGCTACACTTCAACATCTGATATAGTGATATGTAGTTTGTTACGAATTACCATCACGATTGACGAATTGACAACTAAGATTAAATAGTTGATTATAATTTGTATTATTCCACGATTCAACTATTTAAAATAGTATACTACCATCGTATTTAAATCGTGTATTATTATAATAATGGGCCTAAATGAAGTTGAAACGTTTTTCGTCTCTTCAGTGTTATTTCAGAATTAAAATAATTTCTCAATACCAAAAACCTACTTTCTAAAAAAAAAAAAAATATTTCTATGAAGATCAGATAGTATTTATAAATGATCTCTTTTCAATATAAAAAAGGGCGGGTAAGTGTATGTCGCTCTGCTGTACAGTAGGTTACAAGTGAGTCACTGTAATGGATTGTGTTAGATTTTAATAATTTAATCCAATGATATAATATCATTGAATAAGAAAAACGATTCTGAGGGAAGACGGTCAGTCAGTCTATAATATCTTACTAAGTCTAAATGTATTTGATGATATTATTGTGAATAAACTAATTAATTTTAGTATTATAGGCATTAGTATTTACTATAGTTGGTTAAATTCATTTTTCTCAAAAAAATTATATTTTAAAATGCCATTGCGTGTATATAAAATATAACAATATATTCTAAAAGTTTCATATACCAACAAATAATATTTTTAAATTATATCAAAATAACTAAAATCATTATTCTTGGTTTAAATATGAAATTTTGTCTAAATTTGAAATTAAAATGTCTGTAAAAAATAAATGTGTTGATATATTTTTTAGATTTTTTGGTTACAGTATGATTTATTTATGAGAATTTTTGTTTTAAATTTTCAACACTTAGTTATAAAAACTGAACATTTTATAATTTTTTAATTACAATGATTTATAATTTTCGAGATTTTGACAAATTTTGTCAAAATTCGAACTTTAAATGCTTATAAAAAAAAATCGTGCCTATGTATTTTTAAAATTTTTCAACTGATATTGTAACAATATATAAAAAAGCTTGTATTAAATTTTCAGACTTTTTGGCCCACCAAATAAAATTTTATTGACAATTATAAAAAAAAAAACTAAAAAAATTGAAAACTAAAAATGTCTGTAAACAGCTCAAAACAAATCAAAATATTTTCAAAATTGAATGGTGTATAGAAAATGAGAATATAAACATTTAGTGAAATTTTCATGCATCTACAATTATTCGTTTTTGAATTACAACCAAATAAGAAAAACGCTACATGAGAAATCGAGTGAATATCCTATGTTGTAAAATTATGAACTTAAAACACTCATAAAAAATTATTTTTAATTGCTTTTAGATATTTTATTTTTGATAAAAGTAGAAAAACTTACGTTAAATCTTGTGTTAAAATTTAAAACCTTAGATTTAAAAAGAAAAATTTTTATGAATTTCTAACTCCAAATAATTTGCAAATTTTCGTCATTTTTACGTAATTTGTCAAAATTTCAACTTTAAATGCTTAAAAAAAAAAATTGTGACTACTGATTTTTAATATTTTTCATGTGCCTTTGAAACAATATATTAGGAGCATTCTATTAAATTTTCAAGAATTTTTAACGAATAAATAAAATGTTATTGATTTTTAAAAAAAAAAAAACCAAAAAGATTGGAAATTTAAAATGTCTGTAAACAGCTCAAAATAAGTCAAAATATTTTGAAAACGGTATGGTATATAGAAACTGCTTATATAAACATTCAGTAAAAATTTCATGTATTTACCGTCATTTTTTTTAGACTTACACCAAAAACCAAAATCGATTTTATCGAAAATCAATGTTGCGTAAAAATTCCCGTTTTTTCCTTAATTTTCCATTTGTTTTTCACGGTACTTTTGAAAACTACTGGAAAATGTTTACTTTTGACCCCCCAAAGTACCAACTAGATTCACTTTCCTATCAGAAAAGGTACTATTGAAGAAAATCTAAGCACTTTTACTGTCCCAAAACGTGATGACAGACACAAAAAAAAATTAAAAAAAAATAAAAAAAAAACACACATCATTGTAAAACCAATACATTCATCGCTCCGCTCAGAATCTAAAATTTTGTTTAGAAAATTCAAACAAGTGACTATAGTTTATGACCATCGCTTGAGTAATTTATACTAGTGATTGCTATTGAAGGTGACGAAGCTTCAAAAGTTAATATACAGATCTACATTTTGCGAGGGTATTGACTATTGAGTAATATACCTATTATTTTATCCAACTGGACATTGAACTGATGAACATTTTGAGAATATTTGAGAAACCTAAGAAAAACTGAAATGATGATCTTGCGTTCGATTGTCTTCGATTATTATATTAGTGGTTCTAAGCTTGAATGAGGAGGAACACTGTCAGTGACACTTAGACATAGGTTTTGCACGAATAATTATTTTTTTACTCACAAATAGAATCACCTTGTTGTAAATCTCTAAATTTCTTGGTTTTGTTAAACGTTGTTGTGCTCAGAATAAATTAATAATGAATAATGACGATTAACTCGTTATATACTGTGTCCTATTACGCTCGCTCTATTTTAGAATATGTATCTGTATCGTGGGATCCACATATAATTAGCTATAGTTGTCTTTTAGCATACATCGTAAACTGTTGTATTGTTGTATTCTCCTGGGTATGTGTTAAAAATTGATCATCCACCACATGTATATACTCCTGTTCTTATTTCGTTACAATTTTCCTTACTAGCTGATAGAAAATTCCAAGCAAATTTAGGTTTTCTAAGCAACTAACTATCAGGTAAAATAGACCCTCCAAATCTCCTTGATAACATTATTTCAAAGTCCCTTTTTTATCACGCAATAACTATCCATTATAATATAATATAACATATTATGTTTCTTATTTACAAGCTATGCTGCTAATGAGCCTCTTGAAGAATGATGTGGTTTCTAATGTAAAACCATCTTTCTCTTCTTTATAACTTTATATACCTTCCAATATATATATCTGAATACTACATCTTGTACATTTTCTTATTTGTTATCAATTAATGATTTAAAACTATATAATATACATGTAACTGTTATTACTTTAATGTAACCGTTAAGCTACCAGCCCATACCATAAATAAAAAACAATAAAAATATTTCAACAATTTATAATAATTAAAATAATCCATTTTTTTGATAATTGTATACTATATTATATCATAATATCTTCAAATTTATAAATTTGAATTATATATTCTACTGTAGATATTATTATATATAATATAATATATTAATATATAATATCTAGTCTAACCTACTGTAATAATTTGTTAAAACATTTTAGTTATTATAAAAAGGTACAAGAGAGTCGAATTCAATATTCATCATATCGTATTGTATTTCAAATATTTCAGTACAATAATACACAATATTATTTATTTTAATATAAATTTTTTATTACAATACGTAGATAAATATTTTCATTGTTTAATAAGTAATTCGTTTGAGTGGTAAAATTTTAAATATGTACATACCAATAATGGCCATTATGGCTCCGACAGCCATCAGAAACAATCCAAAAGATAACGCTTTGCATGCGTTCCAAAAGCATTTCTCCGCAATCGCTTTACTAGCAGCACTCAAAATTTGAACGTCTACGTTTGTTCGCCGATCTAAACCAGACATCCGATATGAGGAGCTACATTGCCGCATCACTGTATACATAACAAATAAAATATTTACATTAAATAATATGTTCATTTTAAATGAGAAATTAATTTAATTTGTATAGAAGATATTATGCATTTTTAGTCGATTACATATATATTCATCACTTAAATCTTAATAATATGCGTTATCTGCTGCGCTATCACAAAGTACCTACTTACTTACAATAATACAGTTCTCAACAATTTTTATTTTTGATTGGCTTAAAATTTGAAAAATAGAAACAGAACACGGTTAAAATAATTCAATGCTTTATAATATCAGTGCATTACGCGTTTTCTCTAACTTTTTGTTGGGTTACTACCATTTGTAATATAAAATAAAAAATTACAATTTGTCCACATTGAATATTAAATTGTATCATTTTCTTAACTGCTTAGTAATAACTAATAACCAATAGTTTCATGTTTCATCAAGTTATTTTTATATTAAAATCCTGGAAGGCGATCGATGGTACAATATATTGTATTATATTAAATTTTTTTTACTTAAGATGAAAAGACGAACTCCACAGAATAATAATGTATGGGTACAGATGAAAAAAATTTATATTTTATAATTTCTTTTAAACTAATATAAAAAGTGGAAAAAAACGTTACCATATATAACATATTCCTTTATTAGATTATTGTATACCTACTTGAGTACTTTCGTATAGCATGAGACATGAGTTACATGCGTTACCTGTCATTATATATACTGTTACGATATTATAACACATTACCAGATACAGTATAGCTATTGGCATATGGGTAAAGGTACTACAAACCGTCTACCTATGAATATATTTTACGAGTTATATATTTTTACGTAGTTGTATATAATATTTGTATATAACCATGAAAAATACCAAAGAATAAAAATCCAGGGTTTTCCTTGAAAAATGAACCAAAATGCTGCCTGATTTGCATAATAGGTATATTATACTCTGTTCGGTAGTGAACTAAATGTTAGAATTTAGAAAAATACATTTCATACAGTATACATATATCGATATATCTAACATGCCTAGGTACTTTAAATAAGCAATAATTTAATATTCAACTTGTTGACGCACAGGGTCTTATATATACCTAATAATAATACTTTTTTCCAATAAAAAAAAAATATAGGTGACACAGGGTAAGCTATTTCACTCATGACTCATGATAGAGTTTCTTTTCTATTATTTTAACATTCAAAGTTTTAGGTTTGAAAAAAATAAAGGTAGGTACCTATACTGTTTATTATTATAGAAAAAGTATAATTTATTTATTTGGATGTATAAAATTATAAAATAGTAAATACTAGCTGTAAAAAAGAACAATTATATGAAACACGCTGCGAGGACGCAGGGTGCTATATAGGTATACCAGTGTCTATATAGGTATATCTCTATTTTAGTGTACCTTCTTCACGAGCAAATCGGCGTTGGTGTAATTCACTTAGTGAACTATTTTGATCAAGATAGACAATCCACCCGTGTCGGACTGGCCATATAGAATTAGCGCGATTTGGTATATTTTCGAACTTTATTCAACTTATACTATAAACTTTTTTGACAATCCGGATAACTACATTTAACATTTTAATAAAAGTATTTTTTTAATCTACCAATAATCTTCAAACAATATAATAACGCTTGAATTAGAATTAATAATCTATACATCGTTTTCCGTTTTTACGTTGTATAGTGTATACCTAATATAAGACTTGTGAAAATCCCGTACAAATCGATTCATTTGTTTCTAAGCGTTTCCTGGACACACAGACATCCAAATATATCTGTGCGTGTTTGATGCAATATTATGTAATAATGTAATGTATACAATATAAGTTTAATTTTGTACATTTAAAAATCACAGCAGTGTATAAAATTTTAAAACTGAATTCTTGCAGATATGCAATATAATTTAAAAATAAGTACAGTAGGCACGAACAAATTTTTTGGTGTGCACACCCTAGAACAGGTGACATATATTATTTACCGTGAACAAATCTAAGTTTTTCCGAATAAGGCCCTGCCACCTGTATATATTTATAGCAATGTTCCATGTAACTTTCTACAGTAGGTACAGACAATAAATAAATAAAAATCTACAAAAGTAATTATGAAGTCAACTTTACTTTTCGTAAGTCCAATTATAACTGACTGACAGATACAACGGAGATATAAGGTGTCCTAAGAATTAAGCATATGTTTAGAAACCTAAACAAGTTAGGAAAGCTCACTCTGCGCGAGCTTGCTAAATTCCCAGGTCTAAACGTGTTTAATACAACGCAATCAATTATAATTTCATGTACAATTTATGTACAGTAAATTAATAAAAATGTACAATATATATCAACAATCGTAAGTACGATTATATACGGGTAACTAACTGACGGATGGATGGACACATCAACGGGGTTTTAAGATGTAAGGTGTTCTAAACATATATTACCTAAAATTATATTTAATCATAATAACTATTTTATTTTCTGCAACCTATGTGCATATAAACATAAAAATATTCAATTTTCGTATATTTGTAAACCGAAACAATTTTCATGTGTGAGCCAACATTTATAGGGATTGAATTCCGTGAATAAACCTTGTTACTCAGGGGTGGTGTAGTTTTTATTTATTTTTTGAAAGAATTTTTAGAATTGGTTCAGTAGTTACAGAGATTATTCCCTTCATACAAACAAATTTTACCACATTATGTATTAATATATTATTATCAATAATATAGATATTCTAAATAACTTTAAAACACCTTTTCTAATTTATAAAAAAAAAAACATTTTAAATTAAATTTGAAATACTTATTTTATAACAACAATAAATTAAATAATGGTTTTACTAAATTATAAACATACCTACTCAAAACAATATTTGAATTAGTGAAGAAATCTAAGCACCTATTTTTAGAGTAGAATAAAGAATAGAATAGCAATATAGTAAAGTAGTAAACATTTTATCCAAAATTAAAGTGACACACTATTTTTCAATTTTTCAGCACCACCAAACGTTATTTCGTACCGAAAATTAAAAAAATACTCATTACTTTATGTTCAACAGTGTGTACGTTGACGTGATGTAATTAGTTTTTCTTTACCTATAGTTACAAATTATAATCATCTGGTAGGTAATTAAAAAAAAGATGCATATAAATCAAAATGTTCAAAATGCCAATACAAATTAACAAATAGTAATTTTTTTTTTTTTACTTCCTGACGGTCAAATGCCTTAACCTAAAATACTAAACTGTATACTGTATAGGAATACAAACAATTATTACTGATATTATTAGTATCGTAAATTTGCTTATGCCTGAGCACGCAGTTTTACAAATTACAAAAACAAAAAGACTACAATATGAAATAGGTATTCAAATATTAGGGACTATATTATACAGAATGATTCACCAAGCAGGATCACCCCATTTTTTCCTTTAATAATGAATTTATTCAAATTCTGATTTTTGGAATTTTTAAATATTCTCAAAGACAATTTTTTCTCAAATTTAAATTTTTTTGTGTTGCTCATGGAATGTCCTATGGCGATACAAACTTCTGTTTTTCAATTAAGAACCTCCTATTTTTATTGTAAATTATTTAGTGGATAATTTTATTTAAAAATGTTGATGTACCTAATTTAAAATTCAAATGAGTAATTTCTTAGTAATTAAAATATTTGTACTCAGGATAATAGTCCCTTAAAATAGTCTTACAAAAGTATAAAATATAGGAACTAGTACTTATTATACTTAGCCTCTTGGGCCATTTTTACAAATTATTAATGTCGATAGATTAATATTAATGACTACAATTTTAAAATCACCATATCACCCATATCGTATAAGCCCATTACTATGGGTTTTTTATCTTAAGAACACAAAGGCAAATAACTCAAAAATTTGATTCAGATACGTCAATATTTTCAGAAAAATTATCCACTGAATAATTTACAGTTGAAAAGGGAGATTTTCATTTGAAAAATAGAAGTTTCAATCTTCACAGGACACTCTTTAAGTAGTACAAAAATCTCAAGAAATTAAAAAAATGGTCTTCAGGTATATTTAAAAATTCCAAAAAACAGATTTTAAATAACAGCATTATAGAAGAAAAAGGGGGTGGGCATGCTTGGTGAATCACCCTAGTTATACGCCTTGTATAGTAAGTAGTTACAAGTAATACGTATGTATATATAATAAATTGTTGTTTTCAATAACTTGTAATTATTTTAACAAAAAATAAAAATAATAAAAATTGTCATCATTGAAGCATTAAAATGGAACATTTTTATATTTGTCAATTTTCTGTTACTATTTCTATTTTTATTTTTTAACCTCAGATTAATTAATTATTGTTTCAAAAAATATTAAAATCTATATAAAGTATATTATACTGTACAATCGTAAATCTAACAGTATTACACCTATTTACATTTTCTTAGTGAACTCAACAATATGCTCGACTATTTGATACAGCATTCTCAGAGTAATAAGATATAAAGTATCTACTTAAAAACAGTTAACTTTGATAATATGAGACTTGTTATAAAAAATATATTACATCCTCCTTCAATTCACTCTAAATGTCAAATAGTATGTATTTTGCTATACCTAATTGATAAATAATTTTTGATCCGTAGTATTTTATTTTATTGTGTAGATATCAACCATTTGAAAAACATATTACATTTTACCTTGACATTCAAACCAATAATGCTGAACTAAGATTATGCATTTTATAGGAAAGGAAAACAGTAATTTTCTAAAAATATCCATAGATGCTTTACGCTTATATTAATCATTCAATATTTTGAATTTACGAATATAATATAGGTAGTAGCCGTAGGTACCAATTGTTTAAAATATTATGCACCATTCAAGTGTCATTGTGTTTGACAACTGAATGTACTAAACGTCTATCAAAATATCAAATAATAAAGCAATAACAAAATAAGAAGTTAATTTACTAATCTAATTTTTCTTATATTTAGAATAATTTTTTGAGCAATGAGTTAACTTAGTTGGCCATCCACTAAGGATTGGATTTTTGATTTATTTAAATATATATAGATAGTTATTATAGGTACACTATTGAGCATTTGAGCATACCTTTATAGCAGCACGATTGGATATAGGATATCTTATGTAACATTGTCACAACTCCCATTTAAACCAAATTTTTTTAATTTTATATTTTCAAGTATTATTAATCCAAGTATTATGATACCTACCTACCAAGTTTGGACAAACTCCGAACCGTGACCCCATGAGCCGAGACCAGCTTTATTAATCAACAATGTTATCGATTAAAACAAAATAAAGTAATAGATATTAGTTTTATCAGCGATACTGACCGTTATAAATACGAAGTTGTACAAATTTAGATTAAATGGATAAACATTTATTATAGAAATAATTCAATATATGAAGTGAGTGTGCGATCACCTCCTATTCCTTGACATACCTATTATGTTAGTGCGTTAAAATGTTTTACACGTGTTTTATTTTTATTTTTTCAAGTACAACGTATAAATAAAATAAATTTTTTTTATTAAAATATAGCAAAGAATTGGCCCTAGTAAATTTGTGTAAGTATAAATTAATTAGCAATCGAAAAAATACAATATTTTGAGATGGAGGTTATGTTCAGCCATAACTTCAAATAAAGTTAATAGATTAAAACCTTTTTTTGATTAATTAATATAATTTTAAAATCATCATCAACCATAGCACCTTTATTTCCCAGACCTATATACACTATATACATAGTGAATATTCTTAGTAGTTATTAAATACACTTAGTTTAATAACCAAAAACCATTCAACCTAATTTCGATTTAGATTAATCAACATTTTCAAAAAAATTATTTGATTAATAGTAAACAGTAAAAATGGGAAGTTCTTAGATAAGAAAAATTTTACATGATACTCCTAAAATGTTAAAGAGTCTAAGTAGGTACCTAATAGTAAGTTACCCCTATCATGCTCGGTGAATCACTCAGTATGTAGACATATAATACCAAAATCCAACTCAATTCGTGTTCACCTTACTCATCTCTTTGATTAGGCATATATTATGCATTTTATTCAGAAAGCTAGTTTCTCTATTAAATTTATTATTTAACAATGTGATTCATTAAATATTAAATATACACTCATAATTTATTAATTTTGTTATATTTGTAAACGTCGAGAAAGCCACTCGAACTATAGCATTTAATTTAAATAACGTAAACAATATAATACATATTTAAATGGTTTTTTTTAACTAATACGGCATATACGATGATACGTTTAATTATAATAATATGAATACCAATAGCTCAATTATTACCAACAAAGTTGAAGTTATGGATTAAATCATTAAATTTAAAACTGTTATGGTCTGCTTATTATTATTAGTTTTTATTTATTTGTTTTTCATTACATTTTTATCGATTTACGTCTTTTAAAAGTGCTTAAAATATACACAAAAGAAATTAATGACTGTTAATAATTTTAAAACGTAAAATTCACTATGGAATATGGTTTTAATAATTATTTAAAATATTTTAGATTTTGTCATTATAGGTACTATTAACTCAATGAAAACCGTATAATAACTGTTTAAACATATAAAAGAACTTGAATATTGTAATTTCTGCCCTATTTAGCACTTATACTAAGCACTAATTCAGGGGTTGCCAACCTGCAGTCGATCTTTCTAGGAATATAGGTCGATCGTTATAAAAATTAATTTTACCATTATCGGTCGATCGCATAATAAATAATCGGATAATTTTTTCGTGTATTATTAAAATTATTATTATATTATTATGAAGAAACAATAAATAATTATTCTTTGGAGCTTAGACTTTTTTTTTGTTTTTTGCTCATCAGACAAATCTCCTCCTAATGACTTGAATGTCCTAAAATCTTTTGGTTGTCGATCACCAGGGACTTAAAATTTCAAATGTAGTTCACTATTGTATGAAAAGGTTGGCGACCCCTGCACTAATAGTTAAGTAAATTCGAAAAGAACTTTTTTTTATTCAACCAGATAATTGTGCCTTATAATTTTGTAAATATATTTTCTTAAATCTTAACCTACTACCTATAATAGTACCATTTTTTTAGTATATTTAATTTTAAAAGGTTTGAGATAATTTTAAAATGCATGTTTTTAGTATAAAATGCAAATTCTGTAGTTAAAGACCCAAGTAACTATTTGTGATGACAATATAAATACAATGTGTCCCGTTTGGAAGTTACCTCTGGAATCATATGATAGTATACCTCTTAATAGTTATGAAAAATCCCATTTAAAGGAGGGGAGGGGGTAAACGATTAATTGTATGTAACTAAAACGCACTTCAACTTTTTTTAACAACAACGATTCTACCGCACAGTTATTGATGTACCTATATCTTCAAAAATTTTCAACTTTTTATCGTATTTTTTTTTAATTTTAAAACTATTTTATTGTCCTAAAAACTAATATACACAATCAAACCAGAAATGTACCAATTATTTGTATTCAATTTAAAAAAGTTACCAAATGTAAGCATTTTGAAAAGAAATCACGCATAACTCTAAATATCACCGTTATATTATATAGTTTTATAATTCTACAAAATAATACCTTTTAAGAATGATTTAAAAATGTTGTTTTCTGCTAAAGTTAAAAAAATTACGATAAAAAGTTGAAAAGTTTTGAAAATACATCAGCAATATTAATTGCGGTAGGTTTGGTTTTGTTTAAAAAAAAGCAGAATTGTCCATAACTAAAAAATTAAAAAATTAGACCCTCCCCCCTCTTTAAAATGGGTTTTTCATAACTTAAAGTATATTATCATACGAAGCCGGCCGGGCACTTCCCAACGGAACACATTGTATATTATAATATATATATTTTACAGAACTTTAACAAATTTGTTTAATTTAATACATATATATTATTAATTATTATTGTAGGTACGTATACACTATACAATATATCAAAGTAGACAGTATGGTGTATACTGTAAATGAGTATATGACTAAAGTATATTGTGTATATTCTAATAATCATATTTTATGTAAAGTATTATTGTAACCTATTAAAATAATTATTATTTAATACGTGAAAGCTTTAATAATTTATGACCTAGTATAGATTTGTAATCAAATAAAAGGTGTTCCAGAATACCAAAATCAATAATAGTATAATACATTTAATACCTACTAATAATAATTGTAAATTGTATTATGACTACTATGTCATTATCAGGTCTCTGGATTTCGGATTATACCATAAATTAACAATAATTCATAGAATATTTATTGATACTCGGTAATTGAATAATATAATAATACATAAATATACATTTAATACTTTAAATCAGATAACATATTTATGTATTTTTTTGCATCAAAGAATATATTCTACCTACTATTTTAATATATTAAATTATTTATATTATCTTTTATGATAAATTTAACATTTTATATGTAGGTAGGTGATAAAAATTGTGATAAAAAAAATAAAAATAAATATTTGACTCACTAGAATTAAAATTCAAGTATTAGTAATGCATAAGTAATACAATTACTTGAAATATTATATAATATAACCTAATGATAAATAGTAAACATATTTATTTACTGAATTCCCTCTTTTTTTCATAAAAGTACCTACCTTTAATTTATGATAATACTTTGCAGAGAATTGATGATTAACAGAATCGCAATTGTTGGACGGGCTAAGTTTAAAAGATATAGCTAGCCATTTGAATTTTCTAGATTTATTAGTTTATCATAATATATTATAGGTATTAAGGTGCCCACAGCAGTTGAGGTAAAAGTCACTCCACGTACTACATAATAGTTGTTGTCAACGCGAAGTTAACTAAATCTTTCTTTGTACGCCTCAACTAGTAACCAACTATCTTTAGTGGGATTTCAATCAATACGTGGTGTAGGTATTAACATTAATATAAATACTTGGAAAATATTTACCTATTTTACTGAAATTTATACCTAGGATGGGTATATAGGTGGCCGGATAAAATAGCACGCACACGTAAATTCTATTATTTATAATACTTTGTACATATTTTAAATATCTATAATAATATGACTATAGTCTTTATATATGTATACTATTAAAACAATAACTACAATAAACTTATACTCTAATAGGCGTTATATTGTTTGACTTTAATGAGTTAATAATTATATTTATTAATTAAGGCAAATTTCGTTTAAAATAATTTTATGAGAATTAGTCTTTTAAAAGTGATAAAAAATATACATAAATACTTATTTTAGTTCAAGAAAATCGTGTGAAATTAATACATATCTCTACGTTATATTGCTATTGCGATCAAGAGTAAAATTAATTAATTAGTTTTCTCTTGTGTTCTAGAATTCAAGTTTCTCTGGTGGGTATACGAGAGAAGAACGAAGTCGTTCATCAACGAGACGTATTGTCATTTCCATCGCAAGAAAACACATAATTATAATAGGTATATAAGACGAGTCTAGTTATATATATAGCCATATAGGTATACCTACCGCACACCTACATGGCTCTATACATGTATTATTATATTAAAATTACATACATACTCGAATTATTATTACTCAGTGCTATATAGTGACTTAATTTAATCTTTTATAGAATAAAAATAATTGGCATTAGGTACCTAATTTCAGATTACTAGTGATAATAATATTATACTATATAAAGACAAAAGGACATATATTTATGCTGAACATAATATTATATAGGTTAAGATTTTTAAATTCAAAGTTTCTAAATAATTTAAAGTGCACCATGGTTTGTACAAAACAACGATACAGATAGACTGTGGAGTCCAGATTGTAATCCAGGTGAACTTTAAAATTCCCACCCGGCACCTATAATATGATTGTATTCACACTGACAAAATATTTTTTACACTCGTAATTTTAATTTAACCAGAGCATAATATTATAAAAACACATACCAAAAGGCAAAAATAGGGATCACAAACTTGGACGTTCTTAGATCATCTACACTATAAAATAGTTCATGTATTTAATTGATGTAACTTACCTTTATATTGTACATAGTTCTTTAATTTTTTTATATAAAACTTATATCATTATCATTATTATTACAACATATAGCCATATATGTAGATAAATTGTATATAAACGTTAAAAATGTAATATTTATAGCACTAAGTTTAGACCAATTGTTAGTAAAACTTCATTAAATAAAAAAATTACACGTACATATTATGGATACCTGCAACATGAATATAAATATATTTATTATAAAATAACTACTTATTTATAGTAAAATATATTTTATACGATGTACATACATGGATCAACATTTATTTTGAGCGATTTTAAATTATTAGATATACCGCTATATAGGTAGCTTTTATTAACACTACAGGTTTACAATGATTATTGTGAGTTCATTAGATGATTCCATGATCCGAAAATAATGTATTTATATCTTCTACAGTATAGGTATAGAGCTCGTGGTTTATTTTGTACTCCAGAGACCAGAATTGAATTAAGTAAAATGTTCGATATAATGCTATCGATATAACTACCTATATGAATATTCCTCTTTATTTAAACAGTTAAAATATAACTACCTATACCTAGATACTGAATTCATTAAAAGCGTGCCTTCCATCATTGTTGTACAAGATTTAAAGATAATTTTAAACGCGAAAAAAATATAATGAAATGCTCTATTATAATATCACATGGCGTGGAGTAGTGTGAATTTTTTGTTGTATCTCGCTTGTGTAGTCTAAAGTTGTAGTGATAGATGAAAAATGTATCTTTCGGCAAGTGTTTTGAAGGGAAAAAATGCTTTATTACCAACAGTATCTACCTTTATGGTTAGTGGTAAGTGGTTACTATCATTTATCGTATAAAATACTTTTGACATAGGTACGATATGAAATAGATGTAATTCAGCGTTCTGGAAATTCGTTCCAGCAGAAAAAAGAAAAAAAATTGACAAAGCTGAGAAATGCAATTACTTTGCACGCGCATCTCGAATATTTGTTCGAGTATAGTACGACAAACTATGTGAGGAGAGGGATGAAAAATCGCATTTAATATATATATAGTAATACACCATATACGTATAACGTATAATATATATAGGTAGGTTTATATAAAATAGCGACGAGATCAATTGTAAATATAACCCGATGCGTAATCTAATCGAATCGGAACAAAGTGGTGCGTGCAACGAACATACTGCTATCTATATCGAATAATTACCAGTGTTTTATTGATCTATTTCAAAGTCAATTCCTGCGAAATATTCGTATGTATACGTATTATTATTATTATTATTATTTTGAGTCCCCACGCACCGATTCTCTGCTTATTTAAAAGCCCTGCAATCAATCGTCTAAAATAAATTATGTTGGTATTTGGGGACATTATTATACTGCTGGTCAGTACCGGATCTAGGGGGGGGGGCGATCCGGGGCCCATGCCCCGGGCGCTTATCATAGAGGGGCGCAAATTTCAAATTTTAAACTCATCATTTTTATTACATTTTTATTTTTTTTTGAAATTGAATCTTTTTTTTTGAAGTACACAAGTTTTTCAAATAAATAGTTTTAATTCAATGTAGTCATACTGGTTATGATTAAGAAAAGACATTCGACATATTATATCATATTATACTTTCGATTTTATGATTTTGCTGAAAATAGCCAAAAACACAATCGGGGCAATCTGCAATTGAGATAAACTAATGTTGTATAATTGTATCGGTCAGTCATAGACGAACTAATTGCACAGCGATAAGCCGATAACCAAGCATTGTGTACTCATTAAATAGGTATTTATTAAATATAGGTTTAAATTCTAAATTATTTGTTTTTTTATTGAAAATAAACATTTCCATAATGTATAAATATTAAATAAATGTAAAATATCTTGATTAATTGTATGAATATTTAAAATATAAATCGCCTATAATAATAATCCGTATTTTGACACACTTTAGGACTCATGCATTTTTTTATTGGTGACTTTTAGGGGCGCTAATATTATGTTGTGCCCCGGGTTGTATAATTTGTAGATCCGGTACTGCTGCTGGTTGTTAGTTGTTACATATTATTTTGAAGTTTATTGTTGTGGTAGTATAACTACTATTTTATAGGTACGCTGACGCAGTGTTTGGCGAGTTCCTTATAAAAAGGAATTCGTTCCGTTCCTTGTTCCTTGAAAAAAAAAGTAGTTCCTTTTTAGTTCCAAATAAAGTGAAATTCTTATTTAATCATACATTTGTTTCATTCATAGATGACATTATTAGATGTACTTCGGTACTTTACCTTTTAATTGAACTTATCCATACCTACAAGTACATATTTTATAATTTACTATTTAGTTTAAGAATATAAATACTGATCAGTTATCGTATATTTTTATAAATAATATAATTCATAAATTATTTTATTGGTCAGTCTTCAGTGTTCGTGCTATTTTCCGGCGACCCCGACGCGACGACAACGATTTATATACTCATTTGACATTTCTATCTAAGTTATTACTAACTTATGAGAAGTATTAATAAAGTTACTAATGAGTACGGAGAACCAGAGTACCTATCTAATGACTAACTTTAACGAGTAAGTTCGATACTCGATGACGATTAACGATCACAAATATTGGCAATATTGAATGTTCACACTAAGAAAAAAAAGGTATACACAAAGGTATGCATGTTTTTGCATGCTTAATTTGATGGCACTTTCAAAAAGTCGCTCAAACTTCTTTCGGAAGTTTTTGTCCAAAAAACTTAAAAATGTTCGATTTTTCCAAATCGTGTTTTTGAGTTTAAATTGTTTAAAATACCAAAAATTTATATATTGGATTTTTTTTTTTTTTCGCAAATACATTACAAGTATTTTTTTGTTCAATATTTTGGTGAAATAAGAATTCACCTATTGTTCAATGTACATAGATACTTTTTATATTATTGTTAATAAACCGCGTACAACTTAACTAAAAATGTATTTCAAAAATTTGCATAAAGTAACTCAAAAATGACTTTTTGGCCTTATTTTTATCATTTGGTATATACACATACAGAAGTTATTTGTGAAATCAGAACAATCTAATATCCCATTTAAATCAAAATAAATATAGTATGGAATTGTAGAAACAACATTTTGATATTTTGAGCGTAGCTTGAAAAATTTTGTAGGTAGGATGCAATGATGCATGATTTGAAGTCGTCAATTTCATCAACCACCACCCCACAGAAATAAAATAAAATAGGTCAATTGTAAACTTATAGGTCCGAAAATTTAAATAAAATTTAATAAAAAAGGTTGGTTGTAAACTCAGCCTAATAATTTTAACCGATAAAATATAATAAGCACAACATAATTTAATCTGCAAATAATAAATCTTATATCATTAACAATTTTTAACGAATGTTTAAATAAATTTTAAACATTGAGACAAATAATATCATTTTCGTATAGGACTTTATAAAAAACACTTCGGTAGTGTTTACACAACCGTTATATAATAATATAATCAAATATACTTAGTAATATCATAGGCTGACTGCTATTATCTTAGCTCAGAATCGTTTTTGGTATACAATATAATATATTATATTTTTTTATAATCATTTAAAGTTTGAATTTTAACAATATTTATCAAAATCTCGAAAATTATCAATTATTGTAATTAAAAAATTATTTAATTTTTAATTTTTAAAGCTAAGGTTCGAACATTCAAAACAAAGTTTCGAGTATAATATATAGTTCATACTGTAACCAAAAAATCTAAAAGAATATATAAACACGGTTATTTTTTAAACATTTTAAATTCAAATTTGGATGAAATTACATATTAAAACCAAGAATAACAATTTTAGTTATTTTGATATAATTTAAAAATATTATTCATGGATATATGAAACTTTTAAAGTTTATTATTATATTTTATACACACAATGGCATTTTTGAATGTAATTTTTTTGGCAAAAATTAATTTAACCTACTCTATAGTAGATTGTAGATACTAATGCTTAATACTAAAATTAATTACTTTAATCACGATCATATATCATAAAATATACTTATAGTAATATTGTAGGCTGACAGACCGTCTTTGCTCAGAATCGTTATTCGTGTACAATGATTTTATATCGTTGAATTCAAATTTAACACCATCCATTACGTTGACTTATGTTCAAATTTTGATAAAATACGTAAAAATCACGAAAATGGCCACATTATTTTGCGTTAGAAATTCAAGATTCCTCATAAGTTTACATACCTTTTTCAAAAAAAAATATCTACCTGAAAGTCAAATTAAATTTTATGAACGTTTGAAGTTAGTATTTCTCATGTAACGGTTTTCTTATTTTGCTGTAATTCAAAAACGAATAACTGTAGATACTTGAAATTTACACCATATGTTTGTTTTATCAATTCCTTGATAAAATTTTAAAAATCTATTCACTCATTTTGAGCTGTTTAAAGACATTTTAAATTTAAAAATTTTTCAGTTTTTTTTTTTAAGGCTTAGATATATCTTATTCCGTGGTTTCTATAAGTCTATGAGTATAGGTGCCTAGTATATAAAATATAATATCGTTGAATGTTTTTTTACTTAATTAAACAAATGGCATGAAAACATACTCAGATGTAAAATTTACTTTGTTTTAAAACCTTCATACCACAGATTATATTTAACCAGATGGTGCACTTCTGCATTTTACTGATAACTAAAACCTAGTACCTACCACTAGAGTGCCTTGATAGAGATCTCTATCAAGGCACTCTACCTACCACAACGTGCTCAATGCTTTTACTATCTAATAATGGGTATGACAATGGTTAAGACTTTGGCGCGAGTAATATATATCAGTGACGCATAGTTAATAATCAATAATTTCTCTTAAAAACTGTTTTTCTCTATTAGCGGTGATACTGATTTGAAGTAGGTTTAGATTTGTTTGCGTTACGTCATGGCACGAGCCCATAATATGATATTATGATTGTGTGTTACAATAAACGTTTACAATGTGTATGGTTATTACGCGTTATTGGCTACAACGAGTAAAATTCATTGTTGGATTATAAAATAAATGTTCGGTTATTACGAGCCGGTCGTTATCTTTTTTCTAATATATCTATACATATTTAGGACAACCTGCAAGTTATATTTTATTTATTTATTTGTTGATATATACATTTTATCCTTAATTTTAAAGCACTACATAGGTATTGACAACATCTCAGGTGAGCCATCAGCAGTTAAAACTGAATTGCGTTCTGATTGGTTCACTAACGTTAAGCCATCCCTCCGAGCCGGTTACTGTGATGATTGACCGGTTACAACGAAGTTCATTATTATGTATATTGTATATATCGAGTTACCGGACAAAAACTAGCTAACCCTTGAAACTCGTTATAACCGATTTCTTCTGTAGATCAAGACTGCAATGATTAGGATAAAATTGACAATTATTTTATATTTATCAATCATCATATTATGTAAGATTAATTTTAGTATGTATTCAGGTATTCTTATGTACTATAAAGCTTTAATTACAATAATTTTTTATGAATAATAAAAATAATAATAATTCAAATTATTGTGATACATTTTTACATTTATTTTTTCAGACATTGAGAATTACAATTTTAATATTAGAATACACACACTTTTTTTAACAATATTTAATTTGTGTTGATAACAATACAATTGTAAATAAATACATTTATATAGATATGAGAATTTTTAAAATTGAAAAACAATATTTAAAAATACCTATATAGTATATACAGAATAACAAAAATATAAAGTACTCAAATTTAATTGGCATTTGGTAATATTATTTAATTATAACCAAACAATTTTTAATAACAATTATCATATTATTCTGTAACGCATTAATTAACTTGATATTATTATGAATTAAAAAAAAAGGTAATTACAATTTGTTAAGATGCTTAAAACAATATTACAGAACATATTATATTATATAAACTATAAGATTTTTTAAAACAATGTTTTCTTAATTTAAACATTAAAATATAATAGGTACAATTATTTTTAATTAATCTTCAAATATGCCATTATCATTATCAGAATTATCAGTATCATCATAGTCACTATTAGGGTATTTTACATTTAACTGTTCACCAAGAGCCTTAATTTTGTAATTATTCATAATTTTACACCACAAATTCAAGTTTTTACCTTCAGCAATGCAGAATTCTGTATTATAAATAATATATTTATGTTTTTTTTTACATTTTAAAAGTCTAGGCCAATAGTATTTAACTTTTAATAATTTTTGTGCTTTGATAAAAATCCCATCAAAACCTACATGACAAGTACACAATTTATCTATTATAAACCCAAACAAAACTGCAGTTAAGGAATAGGATACAGAATTTGTTTCAACATTTATTGTTATAGTATCCATTGTATATGAAGTTTTATAATCATTTACTGACAAAATATTCAATTTAAGATAAATCCATGTGTCATCTTGATGCCAAAAACATTGTGGGACCACTGGAGTCACATTGCAATCTAGACAATATTTTTTATCAACTTTTATACATTTTATCTGTTCTTTGTTTGAAATTACATTATCTTTACTTATTGATTTCGAATCTGACTCATTTTTTTTTTCAATTGTTGAATTTGGCACACTTGGGATTTCATTTGTTTGATTTGAAGTTTTGAATAGACTTTCCAATAGATCCATCTGACTTTTTAACTCTTCTTCGTCAAGTTCATCATCATCATCATCCTCACTTTTAAATTCCTTGTAATTATAATTTGAGCTTAAAATATTTTGTATTTGAGTATTATCAACATACATATTAAATTCATCAGCCATTGTGACATTTATATTCTTATCATTATTAAACAATACAACTTCATAATAGATTCCTCCAGTAAACTTAGCATTTGTGGTAGAAGAAAGAACTTTTAAATGTATCTTAGTATCTGTAAGTTCCAACAAACGATTATTAAACTGATCTACAATATCAGTCGGTAAAATAACATTAAAACCACTTAAGCTACACTCAATTACTTGAAATGGTAACTTGGTTACTAAACTTGAGGGTATAGTCAATAAATGATCAATTTCAACTTCATAAAATTCACCATAATCTACAAAGAGAACTTCAGCTTTTTGATTGTTGATTTTTTGAATAATAACACGATTATATTTGTTATCTGCAGGTGCTAAACATATATTTCCTACAGTGGCACAAGTTAATTGTTCAACAGTTTTATTGCTGATAGCATCATCAATATCTCTTTGAAGAGCAATTACTCTTTCATAAAATTGCATATTAATTACAAAAAAACATTTTGGACAATCTATATAAGAAACGGCTACATTTGATATTGTATGCTCGGACAAATGAGCCCATTGTACTTTTATTACTTCGTCAATTTCATTTTTTTGTTCATCACATGAAAATAATGGTATATTTGATTTTTTATTGGTTAAAGGTTTTTCAGCATTTAAAGGTTTTTTCCATAAATAGGCATCTTTATCTAAGTTTATTAATTTATCAATGAGCAAAGAACTCCTTTTTGCAAGATTGCGTTTAATTAATACATTTGGTAATATCAAAGAACTTTTATACAGTTTACATGCAATGTGAGAACATTTAATACATTTCTTAGCTAATATCCAATCAACCCATATAGTGATTCCTAATGTAAGTTCAACTTTGCAAATAAATTCTAAATCTGTCAAAATAATTGGTTCTAATAAACTACGTACAAGATTTGTTGTGTTAACTGGCCAATTGAAAACAGAACCTTCCTCTGCCACTGGTTCCATGGAAGATATGATGATTTCAACAGCTACAGGTCGAAGTTCTTTTAAATGGCTTGGCAGTACAAATATTTTATTTGAACTAATTTCTTCTGTATGTCCTATGTCAATTAATATTACTTTTACCTTAACTGTAAGCCATCCATGATCTATATCCAAGACCACTGCTCTATAAAATTCTTTTTGTTCAGTTTGCACCATAACCATTTCACCAATGTTAAAGGTTTTACTTAAAATGATAGTATTTGGTGTTGAGCCGATATTTTTTAGTTCATATTTTATTATTTCAAACGAGTCATTAACACTAATCCAATCTTGATCTTTTGTAGGATTTTTTGTAGTACTATACTTAAGAATTCTAGCATAAAAATGCGAAGCACTAAGAATTTTTGTCAGTTGTATGCTAATTAAACATTTTGTAGGAATATTGAGACATTCTTTATCAAGTATTTTGCATAAATCATGACGCTCTACACATGTTTCTTCACAGATACCAAATTGTTTGACTTTATCACAAAGAAATGGACGTGAAACTGATACTTTACTATCTTTGAATGGTACTTTTATAAAACTAAACATATCTGATGTATATATCACTATATCAGTACCTATAAGACAAACATATTAAAAAAATTACAAATACATTTCATAAATTAAAATAAGAAGATAAAGGCAGATAAATATTGAAACACAGCCATGTGCAGAATTTTTGTGGGATATGCAGAATAATTTTAGTATGGGAACTCTACCCCATCTTACTAAATACAGATACAGAATAATAAATTATTGATTAGCCTTATAATTTAAATAAAGTTCAAGTTTTTTCTAGTTTGAAATATATACATGAAAAAATTTGTTTATATTTTTATGTTATACATTTTACCTGCAGTTAATAATTATATATAATAATATTGGTAAATAAATCAAAAATGTCAAGTATGAAAAATTGTTTGCAGGGTGTATAGCACACCATGCACACATCTTAAGGTCATAAAGTTAAGTTCAAGTAATAACATTATATACATAATACATACTCATAGTTAAACTAATAAAGATAAAAAAAAATTAGCTTTGAATTAAGTGTATATAAAAGTATAATATATTTTATAAATTTAATTATTTATCTAGAAATGTGAAAAAACTAATACAAACTAACAAAATTATTATTTTTTTTTTTACTTCCTGACGGCCTTTATCCAAAATACTAAACTGTATGCCTGCATAAATATACAAACAATTATTAGATACGGCCCGTCGCGTGGTGTTGTTTTAATATTTTATGAGATCTTGCGTAAAACGCCATTTACATTTAAACATGAAAGTAATTGTCCAACAATAATTTTCAGAGCACCAAAAGTATATTTTTTTGAAAGTCTTAATACGAAAAAAAAATCAGTTCTAAATAGAAATTACATAAAAATTTCAAAATAATAAGGACAAAAAAAAATATCGAAAACCAACACGTTTGTTTTCGACAAATCAATTTTTTTTTTTTATAGAATGAATAACCGTAGAGACGAAAATGTTCAACAAATATTTATATTTTAATTTTCTAGAAGATGACAAAACAATTTCAAAATATTTAAGCTGTTTTTGATCTATTTATCGACATTTAAATGTTCGAATTTTTTTAATTTTTTTTTTTTTTGCTTGTGTATGATATTTATTTATAAGTAAGAAAATTAAAAACACGATTCCTCATAAGTTATGCTTACTGAAATTCAAAAAAAAGAGGAAGCCTTAAGCCACATTCGGATTTTATAAAATATATCGTTTAAAGTTCAAATTACGCCAAATTTGGGTTTTTTTTATTTCAAATTATTTACAATTTATACTAGTGTGTATACAATATTGTTGTACATTACTTACAATACATTTATTGTAAACAATGAGTAAATGTGATACATAATAATGAATAGGGAACGGATTTATATGTAATGAAAATACAGAAATATGTACATATATATGGAAGTATAATTCATAAAATATGTGCTAAAAACATCCAAATATGTCAATATGTGGGGAAAAATTGAATTAAAAAAATAATACAATTATAATTATTAAATTATCAAAATCATTTGTTGCATTGAATTATTACAATTTCTTTTAAATTATTGAATGTTAAATGCCACCTATTAGGTTAACTATAAAAACCTATTGCTATCGCCCGTCATCGATTGCCAATCATATATAAATGTATACTAAATGTATATATATTAAGATATCTATATGAAAATTATAAGATAACGACTATAAAACTAAAAATAACTACTAAATATTTGATCCACGTGGGTCGTCACAGACTCACAGTTCATAATGGCTGTTTTTGTCCACTGTAACATGGCTTGAAAACGTATGAATGATGAAATGATAAAATATGTTTAAAAATATTTACAAATTAGTGAAATATGTAAAAATATGTAAAATAAAAGTAGCATCATTTTAATAGGAATGATTTAAATCATGGACATTTCTTATCGAATCTTAAATATCTTGTTTTAATAAAAATATGCATTTACATATAAGTCCGTTCCCTAATAATGAATAGTAATACAGATGGCTTGATGGGTGTGAATAAGGAAACCGGGTTCATCAACAACACATCAAATTTTAGGTATAATAATATGTTAAGCTTTTTTTTTAATGAATGGTTCCTCGGATGTTTTGTTTGGTGTTTAGACGTGTAATGTGTTAATAATATAACTTGGTTTAGTATATAATTTGATAAGAGAAAGTTTGGTCCAACATTAGGCAGTTGATATTTTTTAACAATATTTTGTCGATGATATTGGTTAAAACTGAGATGAATGGATTTATAAGAGTTTTAAATTCGTTTAGGAAGAAGGTAATCTGGGATGCGATGTTTTCATTTTAACATTTTATTTGTTCTGGAATTTATTATGATTTGTGTAAGTCTGGTTTATGGTTGATGACTGATGTTATAATCTATGAATAAGTTTGGCTGTTATTCAAGTTATTTGAGACTTGAGTATGAGGTGCTGTTATGGTGGGTTTAACAATATATTGATATTGTAATTTGAATTAATTTTTGAAAAATTGACATGCACAGTAGTTGGTGGGGTGATTTTCATTTCCTAATACAGACTGTGGGGGTCGCGATTTTTAATGCAGGTATTTTAGTCAGTTCGGTGGTTTTCGCCGCAGCGGACGCATCTGGGATAGTTTTTATATGGTATAATGTCCTGATGTGGCAGTTTAAACATTGAAGTACCTGTTTGTTGATTCGAGGACACCTCATGCTTCTATTTTAATTTTAGTGTACCATAAATATTTAAGTTCTAATACATCTTTGTTGTTTAGTACAAGTTCTAAATCAACAAAAAAAAAAGATAAGGATGTCTTGGGTATTCTGCGACGAGCGTTTAAAATGATTCGAAGAAATATTGTTATTCAAGGTCTTTTTTAATATCTCAGTGGAGTTGCGTGATGGGATGTTAAGTTTTTATAACAATCCGATATGGTTTATTTTATTTTAATTGACGGGTAATTAAAAAATTAAGTTATTTTAAGAATTTACTTGATGATACCTCAGTTAGCATTTGGTGAGCATTTGGTGAGGTAGTATTAAGTTTTAAATAGCTTGTAGAGGTTTTTGTAGGTAAATTAATTTTTTTAATTCATTAATCAACTGTTTATATTTAATTTTTTAAATTTTTATTTTTTTTTTGTATAACTTTTAGTTATTTAGTATTTTGGATTTAAATAATATTGGGAGGGGGGAGTTAGAGATGGTTTCAATTTATTGCTGTATTGTAATTTTGTGAAAAGGTTTCAAATTTATTAGGAGTACCTACCTATACAATTGTGTGTGTGTGTGTGTATGTACTGGTTTTAATTGATTTAGATTTTAGATGTTGATAATCTGGCTGAATTTAAATGTTTAATGTGCGGTTTAGACGAAACGACCAGAGTTCAGTTGAAATCGAAGATATCGATTATATAATTATAGCATTGTAGGTTGATGATTTGATTTATAATTTTAATCGGCGGCACTACTGGGTTTTTGTTCAACACGCGTTGAGTTCTATATGGTAAGGAGTGGTGTATTTCTGTTCATTATAAATATCGATGATTGTGTTCGAAAAATGTTGTTTTTAGGAAATGGTTGAAAGCAAAATGCCCTTAGGAGCAAGAGTAATACTGACAGAAAAGTGTTATGCGAAGCGTCCTGAATTTATATAGGAGTAACCATCACTCAAGATCATTCAATTTATAGGATTACACATTTGAAATAATAAAAAAAGCAGATAAGTGGATGTTGTTCAGCTGTACAGTCGGTTACAAATGGATCACTTTAATAGTTTAATGGATGGTATTAAATTTGAATTCAATGATATAATATATCATTGCATACGAAAAATGAGTCCGAGCTGAGACGGTTTGTCAGCCAAGAATATTTTATATTATATTTATATTATTATTAATACGATAGCCGGTAAGTTCAATTATATTATTTGTACATAATAATTTACTTAAGAAGTTTCAAGTACACTCGAATAATATTTTTTTGAGTATTTTTTAAATATAAAACAAAACAAAATCATTCTTCTTCGTTTACATATCAAATTTCGTCCATATTTTAACATAAAAGAACTATAAAAAACTGCGTTTTCATATATTTTAGATTTTTAGGTTACAAAATAGCTCTACTAACGTGGAACCTTGTTTTAAATTGTTAATCCTTACATAAAAAATTTGAAAGTTTTATACATTTTTAACTACAAAATCATTTTTCAATTTTGTGAAAATTCGAACTTTAAATGCTTATAAAAAAAAACTGTACCTATGCATTTTTAATACTTTTCGACTACTATTGTAACAATATATGATTATATCAGGAGCCTTTTATTAATTTCCACGCTTTTTGACCCATCAAATACAATTTAATTAACATTTATGGAAATAAAAACTAAAAAAATTGAAAATTGAAAATGTCCGTAATCAGCTCAAGACAAGTGAAAATATTTTGAAAATTGTCTAGTTTACAGAAAATGCTATAATAAAGATTCAGTGAACATTTCATGCACAAGTATCTACGGTCATTTGTTTTACTAATCTAACCTAGCCTAACCTATAGAGTTCCACCGAAAACCATAATCGATTTTATACCAATTTCGAGTAAAAATTCCCGTTTTTCCACATTTTTTTTTGTTTTTTTTCCCGGCACTTTTGAAAATTATTGGGAATTTTAGATTTTGAGCTCCGTAATGCACCAAATAGATTTTCCATCGATCAAGATATTGTCGAAAAAATGGAAGCATTTTTACTGCCTTAAAAGGTGATGACAAACACAAAAAAAAAAACAAAATTCATTGTAAAATCATTACATTCATCGCTCCGCTCAGAATCTAAAATAACAGGAAGAGCATATTGTGTATACGACGACTGCACACATGAATTTATTTGATATTTATAAGTAAAATAACGATTTTTGATATTTTGTTATAATTCAAAAATGTTCAAATAAATATGATTTTGTATACACAAAAACATTTCTAAAATATTTTAACAAATTTTAAACTATTTGTATTTTGTATAGGCATTTGACTTTTTTTTTTTAAGCGTTGGTAAAAATGTTTATGTTTGGCCAAAAAACTTGATAATTTAATAATATTAGTTGTTCTAATCGCAATCAAAAAATATATATAATATGCACAATTTTTTTATTTATAGATATATCAATATATGTATGTGAAGAATACATTTTGACACAATTAAATTTGAAACAAAAATTAAACTATTCGTTTATTTTGTTATAATTCAAAAAATATTATTCCTAGGGACTTGAAACTTTTTGTCATTAATTATTAGTTATTACGTATGTTTTTAGTCTGACAAGCAGGCATTATCTCATAATTGTTTTTCATAGGTATACAATGATATACCTAAGTATTATATTATTCAATATTTTTTTAAAAATTAAAATAAAACAACAAAATAAAAACCTAATTCGTTTTCAAAAGTGGTTTTTTTTGTTTTTAAAAATTAAGTACAAATTATGTAAAAAAAAAATGTCCAAAATTGTTAATACTTTCAAAGAAAATTAATGTTTACCTTTAAAAGTGTTATACCTGTATGTATTATTATAGGTAACTAAATTTATAATATTTTTTTGAAAAACCTAGATTTGTTAATTTTTTTTAACATAGGTTACCTTTATAATATTCATAAGTTTTTATAAATTACTTTTTTTAACTTGTAAAATGTAATGTATACTTTTTTTTAGACAGTAGGCTATGAACTTGTTGATTTTTTTTAACAAAATCAATAACAAATTACATTTAAGTACCTACAATGATGATTCTCAATCTTTTTAGTACAATATACATTATTGTTGTATTATACCTAACAAATTACAATTAATAACATCATGTATAATTGTATAAATGTACCTATAACATAATATGACAAATAGTATTTAATAAGTAATGACTGTGTTATCAGTGCTAACTAACGTCTAGAATCATAGTTATCATTCACTAATCAATATATTGATGTCATTATATTTTTCTAAAATTAAATGGGACGGATATTTCTGGTAAAATTATAAACAATAGATCTTTTAAGTAGATACAAGTCTTTAAAAGCTTTATAAAAATACCATAATGATGAGGACAACAGAATATCTAAATCTGCAACTGTAGAAATACCTAAATAAAATATGTTATATAATAACCTAAACTTACAATTATCAGTCAATTATACACAAATCATTACAGGCATATCTATATTATAAAATTATTTGTAACAGTTATCTGATCTTAAAAAAACTAAACTAAAATCAGTATGACCACTAACTTGCGTAGTCATAAACACTCCTTGTATTATTAACTTGTAAATTGTAATAAGCTGAAGAAATTAGAAATATTTTGAATAAAACATTAGTGTTACGCCTCATCACCCTGGTACTTTGATAAAATATTATTGATAAAAATCAATTTAAACTCAAATAATGATATTATGTAATGTAATGGTTAGTACCTAGTATTTTTACAATAAATTATACTCACATGTCACAAAATCACAATGAAAAAATGATTTTGATATAAAAAATATTAACTAAGAGACAAGATTAAAAGAGTACTAACTAGTAACTACAAACGACTAACCAAAAATTGTTACAAAAAGATATAAATATAAATAATAATAATCAAAATAATTTAATTTAAAACCTTTTAAGGTGACACTATAATATTATAGGAACACAGTACACCACACATATTATCATAATCATAAAAATATACAATAAAAACTTAAAATATGAAATTTGAGCAACTAACTAATTGATTGATATCCATATAGATAATAAACATCCATATTGATAAACATTCATATAGATGATTGATAACTAATAAACTAGAGATTGCTATAACTCAAGGTGGATATATATCTATATATATATATCCACCTTGCTATAACTATTAGTCCAAGGTGTATCATTCAATACATTGCTATAGTCACAACCACGGTCTTATCATAGAACAATGGTCTTACCAAAGAACTCACAAAACAACAGTCACTATCTTAAATAGTGCTACAGTGATACGATGTGAAGTTATTACCCGCCATTTTGAGTTAGTCAAATCCACAGATATATATACAGTGTGTTCACGCTAAGAGGTACCACTAAATATCTCAGCTGGATGACTTCGGATTGAAATGGGGTTTTCAGGAGGTGATAGGGAGTACTTAGATACACATTTTCAGACAAATTTCAAATTTTTAACACTTTCGATACGCGCATGCGCGATACAACTTACTTTTTTTTAAATGGTAACCCCATTTTTTTTTACATATTCGGATAGAGTATTTTTTTCTAAACAATTTATGTATAAAAAGTTTTTTATCTAATTACAATATTTAACGATGAAATTTAATATTTACGAGTAATTTGTTTTTGACGAAATTTAAAACTAAATTCAACTTATTGTTACTTATTAGTATCCAATTATTGTTAAATACCTGTTTGCACACAGATAAAATAATAAAAATAACTTAAATTGATTTCAAATTCAAAATGTGTACAATTTTATAGTTTTCATTACCTTCATTTAGCTATCTTATTTACGATTACTTCGATTTACTATCTTAATTACTGGCAATTGTTGTCAAAGTTATTTTTATTATCTTATCTGTGTGCAAACAGGTATTTAACAATAATTGTGTATTATAATTTATAATATTGATAGATCTTTAATCTTAACACGGGTTAAATACCTACCTAAATTTATCTTCTAACACCTAATCACTAAGGTCCCGTTTTACAATTATAATAACAATTATTATTATAATCCATTTTGGTTTGTGCTTTTGTACTGTTTATACTCACAGATTTCTATAATATAATACTTAAAATAAATATAAGTTTGTGTTCATACTACCTCTTTTTCTATGGACTTTATTGTGGACTATGGACTATTGAGAAAATAAACATAAATTTGTCAGTAAATGACAATACGTGAAACTCAATTATAAGAATCGCTGATGAAGGCATGAAGCCCTTAAAAACGTGGTTGTTGTATAATACCTATCCATTATTGCACATATAAGTTGCATATGTTAGCCCCTTTATATAACAAATAATTATTTTTATTATGGTAGGTGCTTAATTACGTGGCACACTGGTCACTGGTGGTACCTAAATTGCAATCATTAATTATTTCTAATTAAAATTTAACATGCATTTAACACTAAACGACTGAACATATATTACATAAAAAACACCTTGGCCTAGGTATTAGGTAATTGATTTATAAAACCGCCGTTGATTATAGGACTATAGGTTTTTATAAGACTATTGTCTATTTGTAACTATAGAAAGTCACATAGCACAAATCACAATTTAGTATGAAGATTAAAGAATATAATAGTGTAACAAATAATAATACAATTATTCTTTATGCACCTACCTACAAACTGTGATACTATGATGTGTTGGCCGTGTGTGTCATAAACTCATAACCTTGTAGTTTATAGTATTTGCGGAAAGATTAATATATAATATAATTAATAATATAAGAATTACAAATTTTAATAATATACCTACTACAATTTGATACTATGATATGATTATAAATTATGATAATATGATATTGACATATTGTATGATTTCAATAAAGAAAAAAGAATGTTGAATGACATCCAGCATTGGCAGCATTAGCCTACTGCCATAAATATTAAAAATTAGGTAATTTGTAAAAGTTATTGATACAAAATCATACTCAGATGTGTTTATGTCATTGTTATAATATATTTATATTTTAATAGATAGTACATTGATGAACTAACGCTAAAACCATAAAGTACAATTTCAAATTGAAATAGAACTACAATATCCACTATCCAGTTAATAGTTATCAGCTTTTGCAATTCAATCAAAAATATAATTTTGTCAATTTAGTTAAAGCATATTATAATAATATATAAATTACAAATCCCATGTTTGATTCTGATCTAACACCAATTAATACAATACCACTGCAGTGTCCTAAAATGGAAAATGAATTACCTGATGTTCCAAACATAGAGTACGATGACAGTGAGGTAGGTTCCAATATTTTTATTATTCACACTTATGTATATAGTTATAATAAAATCAGGTTATGCTGGTATGAATACATTATGTATTAATTACAAGCTAAATACTTTTTCTGAAATTAATGAATGATTACCTTCAAATAAAATACAATTTTTATGTTTTTAAAGAATTACAAATTGATGAGAGTACAACCTGAAACAACAAATAAGAAGTTTAAACTGATCATAATGGGCCACTCAAATGTTGGTAAAAGTACTATAATTAATCATTTCTACAGTGGTGTATACCAAGATACTATACCAACCACAGGTACAAATGTATAATTATGCCACTAGATACAAGTATAGTATTACAATTTACAATTAGATCAATTTGTAAATTATATCGAGTCCCCAGTTCATAACTGCAACGACTTGAGTTATGTACACCATCTTATAGACCATCTTATAACGATTTCAGTTCAAGATCTCAATAAAATATAATTAAATTATTGACCACAAAAGAGTATTTTTAATATTATAATTTACATTACGTTACAAAGAGAAACAATATAAAAGACACATTATACCCAATAAACCAATTTTTTGAGTTGTTGCAGATTGAACTCGGGCATCAATATAGTTATTGTATGCTAACACATAATTTAATTATTTATCAGGAATTTAACTAATAAATAATAACTATTACTATTATACTTATACTTATATATGACGTGTATTAGGAGATATTGACTTTCAAGAACTATTTCTTAGATTTGAGAACGAAATAATCCACTTAAATATTGGGTAAATATTATTAATTTTGTATTTAATGTACCTATCTTAAAATAATGTATTATATATTAAATACATTCAGGTGCATACACAAGGGAGTTTTAGGAGTTCACCCCCTACCGAAATTTCAGGAAAATTATTAAATATGTTTTGATAGATTAAAAGTGGGAAAATGTATAGCCTAAAACCCCCCCAAAATATTTTTTGTGTACACCCTTGAATACATTGCACTATTAGCTTAATACTATAAAATACAGTATTAAAACTTTTTCTCTTAGGTTCAATGGCGTATTTACGGGGAGGGGGATCAAAGGGATCAATCCCTTCTTAGGCTGTATACAATATCCAAAAGTTTTTAGAGTCCTAACCTAAGGCCTCTCCAACTTTAAAGACGGGGCTGCTGGAGAAAATCATATCCCCCCCTACAAGACAAAAATCTGAATATGCCACTGCCGAGTTCATAAATTCAATATTGTCATGTCTCTTATTGTTTTAGGGACACAGGTGGGACAGAAAAGCATCGCTCTTTAGCTCATTCATACTATAGTGGAGCTCATGGAGTATTTATTGTCTATGATATTACAGATTTAAATTCTTCATTTCACCTAGATAGTTGGATAAAAGATGTTGAAAATGTAAGTAATTATATAATAATTAAGTTAAATTTATTATTCATTTTTGTCATCATAGTAAGAGAGTCTAAAAGTGAGCCGTGTTTGTCTTATGCCAAGAGTCTATTTTTCATTAGTGCTACTTCAACTGTTTTATGCCTAAGACAGTACTATAATTACCACTCTCCATATTTTAAATGCGCACCAACAGTTAATATTTCTCCCAAATGTAAGACCATTAGAACCCCTGAAAACAAGAAAATTGGCCATAAGAATGAGGGGTTATCGTGGCTCATTTTTCACCTCTACTTTAAATGTGGAGATAATACAAATTTTAAATCAGTACTTTACTTTAATAAATCATAATTTTTAATTTCAGTTTTCTGATGCAGATGCAGTGAAAATTTTGATTGGTAATAAATGTGACGATGAAACAAACAGAGAGATCTCAACCGAAGAAGGACAGATAGTATAAACATTGATTATTACATAAATATCTATTAAATAAATAATCACCTATTTTCAAATAATATATTCATCAGTTATAAAAGACAATTTCATCCTTCAATTTGTGTTAAAAATATTTCTTCCGCTCTAATTATTGTTAATGACCATAAATGTTTTTACTATATAGATAGCAGAAGTGTATGGAATTCCATTTTTTGAAGTGTCTTCCAAAAGCAATGTAAACATAGACAGATTGCTCCATTCAATGATTTCTGAATGCATTAAAAAAGAGGTAAATTATAAAAGTTTATGCAACAAAAATGTTCTCAGTAGTATAATATATTTTTATTTTAATATACATTGATTAAATTATTCTAAAACTGTGAAGTACAATTTCATAAAGAAACAGAAACGGTACACCGGGTTATTAGCTTATGTCATGCAGGTCAATCATAAATATAATTTTTATAAATTACATAAACATACTAAATACAATACTAAAGTGGAGTCTTAAAATGGAAATGGAATTTCCTGCAGTCCCACACAAACAGTTGAAGCACAATAACAATTAGAAAATGGACACAAATAACCCAAATATTTTAAATTGCACCCATATAATATTTTCTAAAAATCATATATTCTTAGTTTTATTAGTAGGTACTAAGTATTAACATTGAATTATATTCCCCCAAACACCTTCACACAATATTCATTGATGCGAAGAAGTACTATTAATTTTATTATTCACACATTATATATTTTATATTTTAATTGATTATGATAAATTCTAGTTATGCCGGTATTAATTATAATCTAAATTCTAAATTTGTTCTGAAGTTAATAAATGATTATCTTAAAATAAAATAACATTTTTATGTTTTATTAAAAGCACTTCAAATTGATAAGAGTAAAACCTGAAACGACAAATAAGAAGTACAAACTGATCATAGTTGGTAACTCAAATGTTGGGAAAAGTACTATAATTCATCGTCTCTGCAAAGATGTATATCAAAATACTATAAAATCTACTATAGGTACAAGTATAGTATTAACATTAAAACTTTGTCTGATAATAAATATTTCTTACTTTCTTAGGCATTTAACTAATAAGTAATAATTACCTATTAGTTATTATACTAATATTTGTAATGTGTATTAGGTATGGACTTTAAAGAAATATTTGTCAGATTTGAGAACGAAACAATCTGCTTAAATATTTGGTAAATACTATTAATGTGTCTCCTAGAATAATATAATATATATATTATATACCTAGTAAATACTTAATACTTTAGTACTAAAAATGTTTTTTTAGATTTATTTAATTCAAAAACAAGTCATTACTGTCATGATTCTTATGGTTTTAGGGATACAGCAGGATCAGAAAAGTATCGCTCTTTAACTCATTCATACTACAGAGGAGCCCATGGTATATTTATTGTCTATGATATTACAGATTTAAATTCTTCATTTAAACTAAACGATTGGATAAAGGATATTGAAAATGTAAGTAATTGTAAAATAATTAAGTTAATGGTAATTAGGTTTAATTTGTTATACTTAAAATACATTTTTCTTTCAGTTTTCTGATTTAAATGCAGTGAAAATGTTAATAGGTAGTAAATGTGACGATAAATCAAACAGAGCAATCTCAATTAAAGAAGGACAGAAAGTAATTATATTGAATACAACAAAAATATCTAACATTTATATAACTAACTATTTTCAAATAATTTATTCATTAGTTAATGAAGTAATGAAGACAATTTCCTCCACTATGTTAATACATTTTGACAGCTTTAAATGTTTTTAGATAGCAGAACAGTTTCAAATTCCTTTTTTTGAAGTGTCTTCCAAAACCAATGTGAATATAGACAAACTATTGTATACAATGATTTCAAATATACATACACCGGAGGAGCAAACAACAGATAAAAACTTGATAATATTGGTAAATTCCTAATATATGTACATAATCCATTTTATAAATTAAATATTACTATCCGTGAATATTATATGTAAGTAAATATAGAATTAATTTTCTATATTTTACAAATGTGTATCCATGCAATTCTAAGCTAATTTTGTACCTAACCTATGTGTTTCTGCTTTTAAATTTGAATACATTAAATTGTTAAGTAAGATGCTTAGATTACAATCAAAAGATATTGAATGAAAAGATAAATTTAAAACTAATAACAACTTTAAGTCTTGGTATGTTAGGTTACTTCAATGCCTAAATGTTAAATAGTTTAGGTGAATGCGTTTTCTTAGCAAAGGATAGTATTTTTATTCTTTTAATGTAAATTTTACTATATTTCTTATGTTATTTAAAAAAAAACTTAATAGTTTATTTTGTTTTAAATATCATTAACAAATAACATCTATCAACATTCTATTATTATCTCCTATTATTTTTTAATGAAAACCCAGATTATAATTTCATTCAACAAACTTTATTTCAAAACACTACATTGTAACCAAACATAATACCACAAATTTCACAACCCCAAATTTTCTGTGCATCATATTTCTTGTACAAGTTACCTTTACAAACATACTTTAGAACTCAATTACTTCTTAACTTGAGTGGGCTATCACCAAAGAAGGTGACTGGCACAATATCAAGTGGAGGTACAGCCATCCAAAATCATTGAAATAAAATATTTTAAGAATCAAACACCTATATAATAAATTAATAGCTAGAAAATCAATAGATTAACAGTTAAATAATTCTTCTTCTGCTGGCATTTATTACTTTTGAAGAGTTTTTGCCGCCATCGCGATCTGTCTCCATTCTTCTCTGTTATGAACTATTGTCCTCCACTCTCGTACTCCTATTTTCTTGAGGTCTTCTTCCACTGTATCAAACCATCTTTTTCTAGGCCGTCCGTGGGGCCTCTTTCCCGTAGGCCTCCATTCCAGCACCAATTTTATTTTAATTATAAAAAATATGGTATCGTACCCAAACACTTTATCAAATGATCAACAGTTTAAAATCAACTAATACAAAAGTCTTCATTAATAATTCTCGTATTCTATTTTTTTTACTAAAATATTTACTGACGAGGATAGTATAGGTATATTTAAATGAGAAATTTAACATAGGTACTAAGTTAACTTACATTATTAAGTAGAACCCATTAAAAAAAATAATTGGATTTAAAAATGCACAAAACCTATTAAAAATGAATCAATAATTATGTGATTTATATAATATGCTTAAAATGTTTTTATTTATATTGCAGGATAACAGTGAAGAAAAAAAATCGTATTGTTGTTAATTTAAAGAATTATTTATCTTGTTCAGAAATAAAATCTTCACAAATATTAATTAATTGATGCTGGATTTATTTTATATCTATCAAGAATCTATAGCATACTCAAATAGTTAACTATGTACTTTACTTATATCAAGGTACAAAAATTAGTTAAACTCATTTTACTTAATGTTTATTGTATATTCAATTAAAATAAGTTAATAAAAAAAAAAACCCTATAAATGTTTAATTTTGGTCTTGATTTTATGTTTATAAAACAGAACAAGAAAAAAGCTGTTCTTAATTTCCTTAATATACAATTCCTAAAATCTAAAGAAATGCCGATTGTCTTCTTAAGACATGTTTATGAGAACAAAGCTTGTCCTAACTCTTAATCCACTATAGTCTATAAGTTGTATTTATTCTTCCTAATATCCTAATTAAAATCCTACTAGTAGACAAGTATATTCATCGGTTATGAAAAGATTGAGCACGCCGTACTTAGTTGGATGATCTCTTGAATGATTGAGCACACTTAAAATTGTACAAAGAACTTGCCTCCGATCCAAAAAAAAACAAACATAATTGAGCTTGTTGCCATATAATTTATTTAATATGGACAATTTTGGATTAGCTTAGACATGTACCCAACTACCTATAATAGATCTTAAACTTTCTGTACGCAATCAAACAATTGGATCACAGACCACAGTACGGGAATTGTCCAGCAATACTAGATCCTACTGAACTATCTGTAGGTCGTGTTGGACTCACTTATTATGCACCATATTAATGAGTGATTGTTGATGCTATAGTAGTGGAACATTATCACTCATGCTTTCAATCATTTAATTGTTTATAAGTTTATCAAAACTAATACAAAAAACAATTTATACCTAGCTAAAAATAAAAAGGTAGGTACCTAAATTATATTATTTACAGTAATATTTACTAAAATAATTTTGAAGAAATTAATAATTAAATGATCATTGTTTAAGTCAATATATCTTAGGTTTTAGGTAGGTAGTCAACAAAAGACTTATTAAAGACAATATTATAATTTATTTAGAATATTATTTAGAATGATTACCATGGAATCATGCAGCTAAAGAGTCCACTAATAAAATAAAATAATGAGTAGTTTCTCAGTTAATAAAATATTTATACTAAGCATAGATTACCTATATATGTATAAAGCGATTTAAGAAAAATAAAGTATAAGTATGTCGTATATGCTCGGCATATTTAACATATATCAGATATACTTCGGTTCCGATTCCCAAACTGTCTAGCGAGTAAATATCGACACCTGTAGTAAAAGCTTATTTAAATTCTCCTTTCGGTGATCACGATAACGAGAACTAGTTGTTCTAGGGTGAGATCTCTTTAACCTAGACAAAGTCATAACTCTTTCTCAACTGACCGCAATAACGAGTACTGGAAGAGAAAGTAAGTATAGGTACTATGCAGTGTCTTGCTACATTTTTAAGTTTTATTCATCGCGAAAGCCTGAATAAGACTTGGGCATCATTTTCGGTCAAAAACACTTTTATTGATGCAATTTTAAAACAATCGTAAAATAAAACACGCTTAGCCCGTGCTACAGTTATCGCTTACCTACCCGCGTACAACCGAGTTTCACGACGATAGCGGGACGTCCTCGTGTAGCGACTACCGATGTTATATGCTATATGCACAGATATGAAATATTAGTTTCGCCTCAGCACGTTTTAGCTTCATTGGACTAAGTAATTATTATTTACTTATTGTCTTATTCGCAAAAAAATGTATTTTTACGTGAAATACTAACCTGGTCTAACCTAATTGTGTTTAACCATTAATAAAGTAAAATATTTCGAAAACAAATAGTGGCCTGCTCAATATTTTTGAGTATTAAATTGAAATGACGCCCCTGGATGTATCATATTATTTATGCCATTTTTATAGAATATATAGCACGACGCAATAGCTAGGTATGCGCGTTCTTGTGCGGCTGTGTTGCCGTTGCGTGTGTGCACTGTGCGTGATAAAATATTAATAACAGTATAACACACATAATTGCACATTTATATTGTGTTGCACACTACTGTTGACTGTCGCCTGTAGGGCCGTTTCCGTGACCTACAAACTACATCGTTCCACTATATTATAATATCTGCTGAGTTTGTAAAATAATTAATATAACAATCATATTGGAGCACAGGCGTAGGTTAATATCTTAAAAATAGAGTTAAAAATATGTATTAGTGGGTGCTTTTTAACATTTAAAAAAACCGAATAAAACTATTTTTAAAGCAATATTATTATAGTTGCCTATTATTTATAATTAAATATTAGAATTATAAGAACGACTAATAGTTTTTTTTTTTTTTTGAGGGGTTAATGTTAGGTACTATATTTTTGGAATAAGTCAGGAGTTGTTAATTAGTAGATAGCAGTCCCTCCTAATTATTTTGCAGCAATAATGACGATTGACGATACAATATTGACATTTATGATAATAGGTACGATTATAGGTAATATATACTAATATATTATATTATATTATATTGCACAAAAGCAACGAAAATTAAAACGTTGGAGCAATGATTGGGTTTACAACATAGATTAAATACACATAATATATTAATATATACAACTAAAATGTATATTATTTACTGAGCAACTATACTGTGGCTATACTCCCTTGAATTTCTTAATTATTTGTAAGTTGTAACCTACTTTAACCATAAAATGTACTTTTGGCAGAAAATAATTATATAATGTTGTTACTTACATGTACCTAGGTATATTATTTAATGTATTACCATACAAATAATTATTATATTCTGTGGTATTACAGCCTACAGGATTTATTATGTTGATGTTGGCTTTGAAGTAGGTATTTTCGAAGTGGTTCTTAGTCCAGGTGGCCTACAAATTACAATACTATAATAATACCATCCTACCCATAATCATTGCGTTTACAATGCGTTTATAAAACAGAACTTCAAGTCAGTTTCACGGAGGGAAAGAGAGTTTGAAAGACTCAAAAGAAATGCCACAGTCACAAAATATGACGTTTAGATCCACGCGTCTGACTTCTTACTGTGATTTATATAATTCAAAATTAGCTAATGTTTCTCTAGTTTCTCTCTGTATCTCTCTCCATCTCTATAAATTGTTAGATTTTTTTAACAACAATGAGTAAGTACTAAGTAGTTCAATCTAATTATAATAAACTATTTAAAAGGTTTAATAGCCCGTAGTCCGTACCCCTTATTATGGATTATAGAATCACAATAATGTACCAATGATTGAATAATAAAATATATTTTTTTTAATTGTCTAATCGATATTATATCAACAGATGATATAATAATATTATACATTTATATAGTGTTTGAAAGGAACTGATTCCTGGAACAAATTCCTTTTTAAAGAACGAGTTTATAACATTTTTATAAAAATAACAACATTTTTCGTTGCTTTCTAATTCTAATAATTTACATACCTACATATGTAAAGAATTGAAATTAAGATATATTTTTTGAATGTGTATAATGCTTATATCATATACAAGATAATATACTTGTATATGATCTAATAGGTATAATATATATTGCCAATTACTAATTAGTGATCGTTATCGAGTATCGAAATTAGTCGTTACTCACCAGCCATTAGTCACTTTATTAATATTTCTCATAAGTTATAACTTTAAATTAAAATGTATATAGAAATTAGTACCTACCTATATAAAATATAATAAATATAATAATTTAATAATAATTAATAATTAAAACGTAATAATTTATAACAATAACCGATAAGACAGTCGAAAAACAATTTAATTTTTAAGAATATCTCAAAATAGAATAATAAAATATGTACCTACTTGTAGGTATACTGTATACATATATTATTATTATAATTAAAAATTAAAGAAATATGCTTATGAAAAAAAAAAAATTAATGATTAAATAAGAGTTTTTTATTTTATTTGGAACTAAAAAAGGAGCTCTTTCATTTTCCAAAGGAACGACAAAGGAACGAATTATTTATTTTTTAAGGAACAAGGAACGGAACGAATTCCTATTTATAATAAGGAACTTGCCAACCACTGAATTTATATCTTGCACCAAAGCATAAAAGAAATTAAAATAATTCATAATAATTTTAATTACTTTACAATATAGTTTAGGTGCCCGTGTACATTTAACATTATACCTACTTATTACTATTTAGTTCTTTATTTAATCGAATGCCAAATAAATACATTTGGCTTAAACCAACTTTTAAAATGTCTGTTAACATAAAACATAATATTATCTACCCACATTATACATATAATGTAAAATACCGATATATAAATGGTATAATACGGTTTATATAATATGTAAAATACATAAAAATAATAATTTCTAATGATGAAAAAACCTTAAACTGTAACGGGTTTATGTATTTTTGTTTTTTATAATGCGATTATTCGGGTAAAGACTAATGTATCCACGACGACTTAAATTATGTCAGTTCACAAGACGCTTTATCGAAATTGCGTTTCTCCTGGATTGGCAATAAATTTATTCTAGGCAGCATACCGGCATCGAACCTATATAATCCGGCTTTGCTACTCTGGGTTCACCACGGGGGAAATCCTGTGTTTTCTGTCTTGACCACGATCCGAGTTAAGTTTGTGTGGTTGATATAGTTTGTGCCACAACAGTAGCGGTAACGAATTTTAAAGATCTAAATATAGGCGGTTAGGATAGGTGAGGTCGAAGTAACAAATTAATTAAAATATATTTGAGTTTTTAATTTTTATATATATTTTCAAAGAAATTAGGTTAGGCTTGAAATTGATAAAAATATTATGTAATATCAAAATTGAAATTTTTGTAAATAGTTTTGTATATAATAAAGTTAATTTATATATAAACTTAAATTTATTACGTAGCTACGACAAACGTTATAAGGTTTTAGAAAAAATAGTACGTAGGTATTGAAATATTGAATTTATTTTATTTTACTTTATTTTATTTACTGCCCCAACTTAATTATATAAGATAATATTTAATATTTTAATATTGATTTACATAAAATATAATATTTTTACATAGTTTTTACAATTTACTGTATATTTATATTGTGTTATTAACATTTGTTTTATATAAATTAATTTTATTGAGTTCCTATGTATGAAATACATATTTAAAAAAATACAATATTAAAATTACTTGTATATTGTACACTGTACACACTAACCATTTTACTGAAATAGCACTTCCAATGCTTAAATAAATAACTTTCTTTGATTAATTATAGGTAAATAGCAAACTGTTGTTAAGCACTTAAGGATAATAGGAAATTCCTATTAATAGGAAACTCAAAATGTAACCCTTTATAGTTTAGTCGAAAACCATTGTTTATCTGATACATATATTACTTTGGATCGATATAGATATCTGCCGTATTCTCGAGGGAAATAATACTATATACCTATTATAATAACATATTATATGATATTTCAAATTATCTCATAAGTTTTAGCAAAATTGTTTAACTATTTTAATGTTATAAAGTACCTATATGATTATATGAATACGGTATTGTTTTTAAAAAACATTAGTGCCTAATATCCTTTATTTTAGCATAATATAAATTTATAAACCATAATATATTATATATTTATATCACCATTTAAAATTAATTATTATTGAAAAATAAAAATTTATGTTTAGAAGTTTTCCGTTATACAATACCAAAAAACATCAGCATAAAAGCGGCAGTGATGAATGATGATATATATAACAGCTTTTGACGGAAACTTTTTATTGGATAAAGGTCATGAAATCATTGAGGTAAATTAGTATATACCCGAGCATTTATTAACACTTGAGTGCCTATTCCTCCAACAAGACTTGATACGAAGAAAATTGTTTCAAGAACGTACAAGTGTACAACTAGCAGTTTGACACTGTAATACTGTAATATACAGTAATGACAGCCACAAAGTTGTCGGCCGAGAACCCGTCATTTAAAAAGCATTTAAATTGCTCGCTGTCATAGTGTCATCGTGTACAACTACGTACCTACGGTTTGTTGGTCAAGGGCAAAGGAAATTCAAAGGGATCCAATACAGTTTGAAACAATATGTGTATAAAAAGGTATGTAACGCTTGCGCAAAAACGAAGGAAATCATTATAAGTACAGCGTAACTACTGCAGTACCTATCACTAAACGAACATTTAATTTTTACAACACATATAGAAATTGGGTAGTTAAATTAACTCCTAACTCTGATGTCACATACTAAAAACTCGGTTTAAACGTTTTTTTTTGTTAAGTGAAACCCTATATAATGGAGCGTTGATTTAAATATCTAGTTTTGAGCATTAAAAATTCTAAAGCAACAAATTGTAAATAGTAAAATTAAGATATTTCTTTGTATTTTGTAATTTATTTATGCTTGAATTAAAATCAATAAATCTAATTTTAAAGCTGTTTAAATAGTTAATCTTAAAATTGTATAAAGTTTGTTTTTAATGCCAATTCTTCTATTGTTTTTAGAATATAATAGTATTTAGACGATCCCAGTGTTGTCTAAACTTAACAATTGTAAATTGTTATTTTAAGAATCATACATTAAACATTATATTATATATTAAACTAACAATTGTGTGTTGTTTTTTTCAGATATTTTAGTTTTAAGTTTGAATAGTACGTATAGAAGTCAATGTAATATATTTGTAAAGTAGTTTACAACTTAAAATCGATTTGAGTTAATTCAAAATATAATTGTACATTTTACCGCTAAATGTTAAAGTGATAACACGGCTATGGAGTTATTTTGACTACAAACACACTCAAAGACTATTATTAATTTTACAGTTGTGATAAAAATAGCACGACATAAAATAATAATCAACATTATCGTAAACCATCAAGAAATCACGATAAAATTATATTACTCTCTACGACTTTACAAGTTGTACCATCGGATATTATTGTTTTATTGTTGGTTTCATTTGGTGATATCATGTTATAACTATATAGGTATAGGTATTAGGTACAATAACTGTTGATAATAATTTATATAAAGGTATCATTTATTAATCCCACCTTTTTATTAATCAACTCTTAAGTAGGTACATAATATTATTATTTATCGTTGCGGGTAGTCGGTAGATATACATACAAGTATACAACCTACTACACCTACGATTTGTTTCTAAAGCATAAAATGAGTCAAAGCTAATGTAAAAACAAACAATTAGGTATGAATATAGAATAATAATATATTTGAACTGGGGGGAAAGGTGGGCCAGGGTTTTGATTTTGGTTAGTAAATTACTTTGAGTCCCCTAGTTTTTTACCCAGTTACGCCACTCCGTCTAGACTCTATAATATGTATATTACCTATTTACATGACAATATTAGCAGGGAGAGGGATAATAGTTGTTTGACTCATCCGAAAAATAAGCCTAGATAGGTATCTACTATATAGATAGATCAACCGTGTACTTAATACTAAATACCTACTTATAAGTTATACTTACTATTTTTCTTTGTTATATATATTAAATTATGATTGAAAATACATAATTCTATAATATTATAATTTATAATGACTTGTTATAGTGTATTTTATAATAACTATGTTAGCCCCGGTAGGTAGTCTAATGATATACCTAACGCGTAGGTTATAGGCAGGATAATTCTTAGGTAATTAAATCAGTTGGAGGTCACAGGTTCGATACTCGTCGGCTGAGAAAGAAATCGTGTCACTTTTTTTTATAGAATCAAAATATTTTTAAGATTGCTTGTTGTAAAATTTACTTATTTATGACAGTTTAATTCAAAAGTAGATTAGTTGATTCAACTTGTTTATATTTTGTAAGAATAAACATAAAATAGGGTTTTGATTCAACCTTCAATAGGGACAATAGGGTGTTCCTTTTAACTATTTTTAGTAGTAGAAACACGTATTATTTGTTATCAGAACAGCATGTAAATAATGTTTGAACAACATTAAACAGCTAAAAGGAACAATAAAAATAATGTTAATTTGAAACAAAATCTGATGTTGTTTTAACTCCAAGAGCTTATGTTAAAATTATATCGTGAAAAATATGACGGTGTTAAAACAACTGCCCAGCCACAGTAAACGAAAATCGACGTGCGAATGTGTTTGGTACTGATATTTGAGAACATTTGGAATTAATACAACTACAAATTTCTGTGTGAAGAAGCATTATTTGCACCGAGAACGATCATCGTTGTGAAATAGAACTAAAAGAATGGTCATAGCGGCCAGTGAGTAACCTACTACTTATTCAATAGTAGTTCAGTATTATAATATATATGATATGATATTTATTATTTATAATAAGTTCTGCACTTTGATTATCAATAAAACATTATAAATTTATAAAGTAAATTAAACGTAATTCAAGACTTAATAATAAACTACGACTAAATTATAAACTTTACAATATGTATAAAACCACAAATTTTTCACTCAAAATAATTTGCACATTTTTGTTATTTTAACGTATTTGTTCAAAACTCAAACTTTAAATGCTTATGAAAAAAAATTGTGACTATATATTTTTTATACATTTCAACTGCCATTGTAACATTATATTAGGAGCCTTGCATTAAATTGTCAAGGTTTTTTACCCAACGAATAAAATTTTATTGACATTAAAAAATTTGGAAACTTAAAATGTTTGTAAACAGCTCAAAACAAGTGAAAATAATTTGAAAATTGTCTATTGTATAGAAAATACTATCATAAACATTCAGTGAAAATTTCATGTATCCACGGAAATTTGTTTTAGAGTTACACGAACATTTTTTGTTTTTCTAGGCGCTTTTTAAAATTATTGGGAATTTTAAATTTTGAGTTTCCCAATGCAGCAGCTATAGATTCTTTTTCCCATCGAACAAGATATTGTTGAAAAAAAATCCAAATATTTTTACTGCCGCAAAAGGTGAAGGCATGGACAATAAAAAATTTAAAAATTAATAAAAAAACAAACATTGTAAAATCAATACATTCGTTGCTCCACTCAGAATCTAAATAACATTTTTTATTGGAAATATATAGTATAATGTATTTTAGTTTATAAGTTGTGTAGATTTCTTACGAGTTCACTAAAAAATAATTAGAAGAAGCTATTCTATTGAAAACAATTAAATAAAACGCAAGGTTGCATAAACAATCGCTAAACATTTAATGAACCAATAGTGAGCTAATTTTATCTTAAACAAAATTTAGTAACTCATAATTGGTCTATTTAATTTTGGTCAACCCTTAAATTAATTAATTTTTTAATCAACCCAGCATCGGAATTTTTCTTTACAGTGCTAAAATTTAAAAAAAGCTGGGGACATCATCCATGTTAACATAGTTTATGTTATTTATGAAAATCTATATATATTATGTATGTCAAGTACTCAAGTGTAAGCGATATATTTATACATTTTTTTAAAAACCATTCCTAACTTGCCATTTAAGTTTACACTTTCAATTTTTTCTTGTACTAATTTTTATTAATGATTAATAATAATCATTAGACATCTATTTTAACATTTCAAATCAAAAAATTGTATAATTTATATATGTTAGTAGGTATACAAATTATTAAGCTATTTGGCCTGTTTTTTGGGAGGAGCTAGTGGGGCATTTTTAGTACATGTATGGAATTAGTACACTTTTAAATTTTAGACTATAATATCCCCTATAGGTATAAAATACTATCGACGTGACATTAAGGTGGTCTATTTTGACGAACTAACCTAACGAATACGTTCTACCGGAAACATTGCGACTGTAGTATATGTTCTACCGTTTTTTCCACTCTACACCAATATTTAATAAATATTATTTTTTAAGTGAATGATGTAAAAGTAGTTTTAATGCAGATTAAATAATATTTAAAATTATTATAAATAGGCTATTATTATAAAATCAACGGCACTGTCGCGGTAATCGTTACCTCGCTATTTATCACTTACAAATGTAAGCTTTTAAAGTGTGTTCTTTTAATCTATAATTAATAATTAGAATAAAAATATTAAAATGTTGTGCCATGTCCCTTAAAAATATGTTAAATGTATTTCTTTTATTGACAAATTTCCATTATTTCAATAAGCTACATGACGTAATAGCTGCTCATTATATCTATAAATATATAAAACCCTATTTGTATATATTATTATACTTTGGAAGCGTTATGCCGACACTTGGGTGCAGAAAATTAGGCGCGGTACAATAGGTCGCGGAAAATTGGTTGCAGGACTTTTAGGCGCAATGACAATTAGGTGCAAGATAATTGGGAGCGAATATCAATACTTTTTAAAATTCTAGATTTTATTGCAGTATGTATACGTTTATAATACACGTTGATGTATAGGTTACTTTGTTATACAGTAGATTATTGAATTTTTCTTTTTCTTTTTAGATTGATATTTATTATTTGAAAAAAGTACTAAACGGACTAAGGTTTAAAAAATAGACATATTTTAGTTTGGTTATAGGTTCACAGTTGTACAATGCAATAAAAGTTAACATAAGACCTTTTTTTTTTGCACGTCCGGTTGATTGGCGTTCGGATAATTAGCGTTCTATTGTACTTATCAATATTATTGCCAAAATCCCCAATTACAATACATATAACATGGATAAGAATTAATAATCTAACAATACGTTACGATCTTTGGTACGTATTTAGTATATCACGTTCATGCACTGGAAACACAATTAAGTGCTAAATAAATTGTGTTGTATGAAATATTTCTTTTTAAAATGTGTGAATTCGTTAAAAGTGAAAAGAATCGAGACTGGCTAATTTTTAAAGGCTATTTATACAAATTAGAACTCATAAATAATGAAAAAACAATTTGGCGCTGGATTGAAAATATAATAGTAAAAAATGTCCGGGTCAAGTACATGTGGAAAAGGGAGAAGTAACAAAAGAAAGTAAACGTGAACAGAACTATCGGCTGGATCGTTAAAAAATTAAAGCAAAACAGGCTATGAAAGTATGAAAAAAATAGTAAAAGAAACAGAGCTGAGTTCACAAGTAGTTTTGAGTACTGTGTCGAAAGAGGTAATTAATTTAAAATATTTTAAACTAATAAATAGAAATAGAAATTTTAAGTTATTAAGTATAAAAATGTATTAATAATCATTTAAGTTATTATATAGGTAACTGAATCTGTCGCAAGTAAATTACCTGGAGTTTCTTCAATGAAAAAAACAATACAGCGTATTCGTCAGAAAGAAATTATGGCACCAGCAAATCCTAGAACATTAGATGCGCTAGTAATTCCTGCTGAGTACAAAACAACAATTGATGGTAAGCTATTTTTATTGTATGACAGAAACGACGAAATATCAAGAAAACCACGAATTTTAATTTTTTCGACAGAAGAAAATTAAAATCTGATGACTAATTGTAACAATTGGTATACATGATGCTACATTCTCTAGTGCGCCATCTATTTTTTACCAACTATTGAACTATATACCATTCATGGTATACAATACAGTAATGTTTTGCCAGTTTTATTCGCTCTCCTTCCAAATAAAACGAAAAAACTTATGTCCGTTTATATGAAATAATTTTAAATTTAAAACTGGAACTTAAGCCAACAACTTTTATGCTTGATTTCGAGCTTTCAAGCATAAATGCATAAAAAAAGGTGGTCTCAAATACGTCATTACATGGATGTTTTTTTTTCATTATTCACAAGCTCTATGGAGACATATCTAAGATAGTAGGTTAGCTATTAAATATTTAAATATCGTGAATCTAATTTCGCATTAAATATTAAAAGTTAAATGCATTATCATTTGTTCCTCCGCATTTGGCAATTAATGCATATGAAGCTATTTTGGAAACTGAGTTTTATATTGAAAATGAAACCTTATTGCCAGGTTTTTTAGATTATTTTGAGAGTATGTAGTACGGGAAATTATGTCGCAATAAAAAACGTCGAAGTCCCAGATTTCCAGTACAGCTATGTAATTGTTACAATCTCATTCAATATGATATTCCCAAAACGAATAATTCAGTAGAAGGATGGCATAATTAATTTATTCCAAAATTAAATGCACTCCATCCTTCGATATGGAAGTTTATCAAAGCGCTAAAAAAGGAAGAAAAACTTAATCGTTTAAAAATGCATCAATTTTTGGCTGGAACGGAACCAAGACAAAAACTTAAAAAATATAAAAACACAGCTTCTAGAATCAAAGCAATCTGTAATGATTATGAAAACCACAATGTAAACGATTTTTTGAAAGGCATTGCTCAAAATCTATCATAATAAAATAAATGTATTAATAATGTCTAAATTTTTAAGGTTTAAGTATAATTTTATGATTTTTTCTTATTTTTATTTTTTGTAAGACAAAACTGTGCTTACAGTTTTTAATTAATGTAACAGCTTTAATATACCTAATCAAATACTTGTGTTTATTAAAAAAAAAAAAATTATTGATGTCTATTTTCGAATGTATATATAGTTATTGGTTATATGATTAAACAAGTTATAAATAAGTAGGTATAATGTATACCTATACTTCCTAATTTCATCAAATATATCTTTTAATTCATTATTGAGTTCATCAATTTTTACTTGCTGAAACAACTATATTAGTAATTTACTGCAGGAAATATAATATCACCGGACGCCAGGTTTTAAATTATTTACTTTGAAAAATCGTAATTAAATTTTGATTATATACTTTAGGGAAATTTAATTAAGTTAGTTAATGTTTTAAGTCATGAACTCATGAAATTCGTATTAAGCGTGTCATGTTTATATTTATATTATACCTGTTATGTGTATATGAATGTTGTCGAAAGATATTTTATTTATTTCACTAGATGTCAAAACTCAAAAGTATATTTATATAAATAATAAGAACAAATAACGTAATCGTATATAATATACCTACTATATAAAATATATTAAAATCATATTCACAAATAATTTATTTAAAGTTATTTTTAAAATGTTCAATGATCAAACACTAAACTGTTTGTATACAAAAATAATAAATATGTTCGTATTATTAATTGTTGGGTTCATAACTATTAACTGGTTATAAGTCATAAACGCATAACATATATATATATATATATTTTTCATATATCACTAGGCTTACTTTCAATGAACACGATTTTTTAAAGAATCAATATAAATGTATTATATAATTATATACGTAGGTATAGATAAATATTTATTTTGTTTTAAATGAAAATAAAATTTTGATTATTAAAAAATACGAACACTTTTTTCATTATTGTTTAGATAATTTCATTAGGTACTTTAAGAAAATACAAATATAAGGATGTTCCCGTATATATTTGAAAGGTATTAATTTTATTCCCAAATAAACTCAAAATATAAATTCTAATATTGTTAGCTGTAATTATTATGTAACTGTTGTTATTTAATAGTATAATGGTTTAAAGTTGTTTTGTTGACACCCATTATACTAGCAAATAAATTTTCTAAGATGTATTTAAAAAATTATATTATTTAAATCACATTATATACAATATTACCTTATACATATAAATATTTAATATACAGTAAATGTAAATCTGAAAAATAACATTAACGGGAAACCTTAAGACGGAGCATTGTGTATGCAATTTCACTACACACGTGAAATGAATGCGTCAAAACTCATAATAAATGTTTACCCTTCGGGCTATAAATTATTACTCAGTTTTCTTTTCGAAAATATTACACACGCACTGCTTGAATAAATCTGTAATAATTATCTGTCGACCATATCATTATATTTTATTATTTGTCTTATTAAATTTTATTTAAAAAGGGTTATGAAAAATTCAAAAGTGACATCTCTTCAAAAAACAGAAGAGAATAAATACGAAATTAAAAAAAACGTTATCGTATATCAACAACAGTATTATCGTAATAAAATCGCGTCAAATGATATTATATTACCATTTAAAAGATACAATAACAGTCGAGTAATCCGGTTACCGCGTAAGTGATTCTATAAATAATTCTGTCCATATATATAATTATTATTTATCGATAATTTGTCGCACGTACACCCACACAATATATAACATACGTAAAAACGGACCAAAATAATGATCATATAACCTGTTGAAATAACCCTAAACGACAAAATTATAGTTCCTATAACAATACGTGAAACATTAGACATGTTATAATATATTATATAGACATTGCAGCTCATTTACATAACAGTATAACTGTATCGTGTATAAGTGGCATACATTTTTAGCGTTATTATTATGTATCGTACACAGAAACTCACCTGTAAATTTTTGACGGCCGGTTGCTAATCTGAGGACACTGCCGAAGAGGACATCGTTTGTGAGACCGGAGACCTAAATTCAATAATGACACAATACGATATTACGCCGGAGCCGTCTGACGCGGCCGTGATAGATCGGCCGGGCTACTGCGTTCCGCTTCCGAATCGCTAGACGAACGGAGATAATACCGAAATTGTTTCACAGCAAATTTTCCGAAAACCGAACGACTAGTGCCGAAACGAATACCGATATCGATGATTATGACACACTGCGGTTAGTGTTGTAATAATAATAATAATATTATGTTATAAGAGCGATGTAGTATAACTATATGAGCTGGTCGTCTGTCTCACGGCGCGAATATGTGTGTCCGGTCACTTGCCTGTTGGCATGTTGACTAATAATATATAATGATCACGTCGTCGTCATCGTCGTCGTCGTCGTCGTTGTACTCGTCGCCGCCGCCGCCGATCGTCCCGTCGCTATGGGAACGCAGCAGCCCGGCACGGTGGTATTATATATATATTATATATAGAGTGGTCCATGCGCTTTGCAGCCGCGTCCGTGACGTATATATGCAGACAATAACAACGACTACGGTGTTGTGCACACATATACTACAGCACGACGAACTCAAAACCTATTCGAAGCTCGACCAAATGGAAGAGGGGTGAGGAGGAGGGACGATTAAATTTTTTTGAATGCGCAAGGCTTCCCCCACCCCCCCGTCCATCCCTGGCTTCTTGAATTTTATTTTAAAACCGTATAAATGTATAATATTTATTTTTATTTTATCTAACACTTAAAGTTTAAGAACATTATTTATTGTTATATAATAATACATAAAGGTACAATCGCTTGAATACATTGAAAAAAAAACAAGTCCAATTCTTAAAGGTGCCCCCTTTGGAAATCCTCCCATCAACCATCTGCCAAAAATACGGCACTGAATGAAAACAGCAAACATATATTTTGCACATTAGCGTGAGAATGCGTTTCGGTTAAATGTGTGAGTGCACATAAAATAACATATTATATCGAATTATACCTAAAGACCTATTATGTATAATACGATGATCAACAGCTTACCTAGTTACCTATACGGCTATACATGATAAAATATACATAATATATTATACTGTTAGATGTGTGTTATTAAATTCAATTATATACAATGAGATTCACTTAACATGTTCACCCCCCTTTTTATCTCCAATAATGTTGCTATTCAAAATTTCATTTTTGGAATTTTTATTTATATTTAAAGACCTGCATATTTTCAAATTCTTAATATTTTAATTACTACTTTATAGAAGCAGTGGTAGATTTTAGGTGGTGGTGGTGCTTGAGAGTTTAAGCACCCACCGTTCCGCATATTAATTTTTTTTTATATAAACTAGGTACTTAATATCAGATATCTAGTAAAAGTTGACTGGTAGCAACATTTGTAACATTTTAAAGTTTTTGAGTTATTAAAATTTGTTTACTCATGATAACAATTAACAGTTCCCATGATAATGGATTTGGAAGACATGGAAGCAATGGACGCTGTAGTGATTTGAATAGTTCAGTAAATAATATTAATCTATCAAATAATAGTTTGTAAAAATGGTATATGTATAATAAATACTAGAACCAATATTACAGCATCTATTTTATACTTTTGTAAAAGCATTTTCAAGGACTATTATTCTTATAGACATTTAAATAACTGGGATTTGGAAAATTAATATTTTGAATTTGGAATTAGGTTTATTTACATCAACATTTTAACTAAAATGATCCTCTAAAAAATTTACAGTAAAAAAGGGGGTTTTCATTTGAAAAATAGAAGTTTGTATCCCCATAGAACTTCTTAATAGTAGTAACATAATATTCAAGAAAGGTAAAATATGGTCTTTATTTAAAAGTTACAATAATCAGACTTTTGTTTTTCTATATTTTTTCATTGAAACGAGCTCAAGGTCTTTGTCAATGGTTATTGGTTATCACAACCCACAAGTGGGTAGTAGAGAGATCATGTGATATATTGATCTATGTATCCTTCTCCAAGAGGAGACACGTGCGATCTTCACTCGGATCACTCCCAGTGGAGTGGGACTTAGTTGGAAACCGGATGACAGCGCGGGAAAATGGTGATCGCGTAGAACCACACAATTTTTTTGCACTTCGCTATGAATCAAAACAATGACTGTGTGAGTCGTAGTCAACTGCGCCCACTCCGGTCTCTAATTTTTTTAGTTAGTGTAGAAAAGCGGGTAAGTGGGTGATGCCCTGTTGTACAGTAGGTTACAAGTGGGTCACTATAATGGATGATGTTAAACTTGAACGTAATAATATAATATCATTGTATACGAAAAACGATTCAGAGCGGAGACGGTTTGTTAGCATAGGATATTTAATATTGTTATTTTTAATACAGCAGCAGGTAAGTTGAATTAATGTTATTTGCTTTAGAAGTTGTAAGTGCACACGAATAATTTTTTTAATTACAACTTAAAAATGAAACCGTTATTCTTTGTGTAAGTATCTAATTTCATCCAAATTTTAACTTAAAAAAACTGTGTTTATAGTTTATATATTTTTTAGATTTTTTGGTTACAGTATGAAATACTTTCGTGGAACCTTGTTTTAAATTTTCAATCTTTAGCTATAAAAATGTAATATTTTATACATTTTTAACTGCAAAATAATTTGAACATTTTTAATTTGATAAATGTTGTCAACATTTGAACTTTAAATGCTTATGAAAAAACCTTTAAAAAAACCTTGCTAATACATTTTTAATATTTTTAAATTGATACTGTCACAATGTGATAAGAATATGATAAAAAATTTTTTAATATTAAACGTAATTATGTTAAAATACTAAGCTACTAAGCTAACAGTATAATGTATAATATAATATATATTCTAGGTATCAGATTATAGGATTTCATATCAGAGTTACGTTCTCAAATCTGAAAATATTTCATGAAAGTCCATACCTACGAATACGATTTTATTGACATTTATAGAAAAAAACCAAAAAAATTGAAAATTGTCCGTACACAATAATTTAATATATTTTTAAAATCTTATCTAGTATAGAAAATCATAAAATAAACATATGGTGTAAATTTCAAGTATCTACGGTTATTTATTTCTTACCAAAATAGATTTTTTCGAAAACCAATTTTGCGTAAAAATTCCCTTTTTCCTCCATTTTTTTTTTGTTTTTTTGTGGCACTTTTGAAAACTACTGGGAATTTTATATTTTGACCACCCGAATGCATCAACTAGATTTACTTTCCCATCGGAAAAGATACTCGAGTTGAAAATCGAAGCACTATTTCGACTACCTACTTATCGTCTACACATTCCCCCCTAAAAAAGAAGGAAAAATAAAAACACATTATTGTAAAATCAATACATTCATCGTTCCGCTAAGAATCTAAAATAATAGTGATGAATTAGTGAATAACTCTGTACATCATACATCGTGTGCACTCTGATCAGAGGGTCATACATATATATTAGGCATACTATGTTTTACTAAGTTCTAAGGATATAATAGCCCTTAAAATGGTTTTAAATTGGATCTATTATTTTATAGTACTCTGACCGCTTTTCAAATTATAAATATTGATAGATTAGTATTAATTACCAAGATTATCAAATCACTTTAGCCCCATATCTTCCAAACCCATCATCATGGACTTGTACACAAAATTAAATAACTCGAAAACTACTCGATCAAATGTTGATACACTTTCAGAAAAATTATCCGCTGAATAATTTACAGTAGAAAATGGGAGTACTTATACCTTACCAACCTTCTAATTAAAAAAACAGAAGTTTGTATCTCCATAGGACACTTCTTAATGGTAAGGCAATCATCTCTAGAATTTAAAAATATGGTTTTAGGTGTGTTTAAGAATTTGAAAAATCAATTTTTGAACTAGTGGATTATTGAAGAAAAGGGGGACGAGCATACTCGGGAATCACTCAATCACTCTCAACTCTGTATATGTATTGGCACTATATAGGCAGTCAGACAGATCATATCTATATGGATACACGGTAAAGTGGTACACTTAATACTTATACGTGTATATAATTCTACGACTGCCGGAATGAATATCATTATTATTATTGTTCGCGGCGAGACATCGTTTATCATTTATAAATATATTATAATAATATACATGCGTCGTAACGTAGTGCAGTATAATACGCGACTGAATGACACAATAGTAGATAGGTACAAAGGTACATGTATAATAATTAATAATATGATATGGACACATCACCATCATAATCATAATATGATAATATATAATATTGTTATTAATATATTATACTATATATACAGTTTAGACCAGTAGCGTATCCTGCGTATCTAAGATTTTTTTAAGAGGGGGATATAAAATGTTTAATAAACATTCAGTATACACATATTTTATTCATATTATTAAACATAAACATGTTATATTGTGTACACAATTTGGTCTCCGAGGGGGGGGGGATATTCCACAGGTCTAGACGCGCATTTATCACACTGCAGGGGCGAATTTACATGTTTCCCGCGTGTAGGCCTGTGGAAAATTGTCTCCCTAAATAACTAAAATAATAATATATATTATAGGTATTGCACTAACTGAATTATCATTTAATTATTACTACTATATAGTATACATAACGACAACATATTTTAAAATAACAGAAAACGTATAAGTATAATCTTAAAAAAGTTGCCGCTGTCGGTACAACGTGCCTGTGCGGCTGTGCAGTTGTCTGCATATTAATACGCCACTATTACCACGGTAACAACGTGCAGGTAATATTATATAGGTAGATAGTTGTAGATACAGCTGACTGCGGCCGCTGTACCGTGGCCACGGACTAAGATATCTTAGTCAGTGACCGTGGCTAACGACACGAAAGTATTATCGCAGAATAGGTTAAATTAATTTAATCTATTCTGTGGTATTATTACGCGTTATTGTGACACGCGTTGCAGTGCCTATACATGACGTACGTGAAGTTGGCCCACCCATTTTGGCGTAGCGACTCAAAATCTTCACCAATAGTTTGCGAGTTAATTGCGAGAATTTGCGAGTTCACTTTCAGAATTTGCGAGTTAGCCGTTTTTTAGCTGCAAACAAAATAAGATTGGGTGGGCCAACTTCACGTAGCCCACCCATGTCACTCTAAAATTTCGAAATTTATACCAAATGATGCGTCGATATTTGCGAGAATTTGCGAGTTCACTTTCAAAATTTGCGAGTCGACCCTTTACCCACAAAACCCAATTTTCGACCGTGAAGTTGGCCCACCCATGTTATCCTATAACTTCAAAATTTATATCAAACGATAGCGTGTTATTTGCGAGAATTTGCGAGTACACTTTCAGAATTTGCGAGTAAGCCGTTTGCGAAATATTGATGGGTGGGCAAAGTTCACGTAGCCCACCCATGTTGTCCAATAACTTCAAAATTTATATCAAACGATAGCGTGTTATTTGCGAGAATTTGCGAGTTCACTTTCAAAATTTGCGAGTTGACCCTTTACCCACAAAACCCAAATTTCGACCGTGAAGTTGGCCCACCCATGTTGTCCAGTAACTTCAAAATTTATATCAAACGATAGCGTGTTATTTGCGAGAATTTGCGAGTCCACTTTCAAAATTTGCGAGTCGCTCTTTTTATCACCAAACTGATAAAAAAAATCATGTATTTAGAATAGAAAAGATTCATGATTGAATAATAAATCTATCTCGACAAAAAATCTTTATGAAAACCTGTATTGAATACAAAATAATCTAATTTTTAGAAAAAATGTCGATTGATTAAAAAATCTATAAAAAAGCCTTAGTAGAATGCCTGCAGTTAATAAAAAATAATCAATTTTTAATAAACAATCTATATTTGATAGAATCTATATTGAACAAAAAAAACCTTAGTAAAAACTGTATTCAATAAAACATTATCTAAGTAGAATAGAAAAAAATTTTATGGAACAAAAAAGCATAGTTGATTAAAAAATCTATAAAAAAGTCTTGATTAAAACACCTATAGTTAATAAAAAAAATTCAATTTTTAATAAAAAACCATCAATTTTTAATAAAAATCTATATTCGATAAAAGAATCTATATAAAACAAAAAGAACCTTAGTAAAAACTGTGATCAATAAAATAAAATGCCAGTGGAATAAAAAAAAGATGGTTGATTAAAAAATCTATAAAATAGTTTTGATTAAAACACACACTTTTAATAAAAAAAAATCATTTTTTAATAAATTATATACAATAAATAAAAAACAACTAATAATAACTGTATCCAATAAAAAATTATGTATTTAGAATACAAAAAAAATCATGAATGAATAAAAAACTTTCTCGAAAAAAACCTTTAAGAAAATCTGTATTTAATAAAAATAAGTAGGCTAAGTAGGCCGTTTGCGAAATATTGATGGGTGGGCCAAGTTCACGTAGCCCACCCATGTCGTTCAAAAGTTTCGAAATTTATACCAAAAGATGCGTCGACATTTGCGAGAATTTGCGAGTCCACTTTTAAAATTTGCGAGTTGACCCTTTATCCACAAAACACAATTTTCGACCGTGAAGTTGGCCCACCCATGTTGTCCAATAACTTCGAAATTTATATCAAACGATAGCGTGTTATTTGCGAGAATTTGCGAGTCCACTTTTAAAATTTGCGAGTCGCCCTTTTTATCACCAAACTCATTTCTATAATTCGTTATACGATTTGAAATTTTGGTATTTACCATCGGGTATTTTGCGGGTATTATAAGTTATAATACAAAAATGAAATCGTTGTTTCACTTGATGTTTTTCGCTAATACTATATTATACATGCACATATCACGAGAACGAAAAAAAGTGTGTGTGTGTGTTACCTGCAGTACGCGCGCGGGAAGTTAAACTTCTTTTGAACAGTACACGTAAGTGAGAAAGAATGGCATGGATAGACTGGGGTTATTTGTGTATAGAGTATTACCTAGTTCTGTAAAATCTAGTCTTAAACGGACTTAACAGTTCTGAGATCAATTATGAAAATTGCAAAATTATTATTTATGCAGCGGTAAAATATATTTATATTTTTATGTTGCCAAGTACTTGATATTATACAAACCTAACTCACCAAGTAACCATTAAAATTACCTAGGAACTACTTAATAACATTATTATTATATTAACAATGACCAAAAGCTCACTGGCCAGGTGGGACGGCGACGATGAGCTACATGCCTGTCGCCGCCGCCGCCACCACTTCCAACCAAACACCGGTCAAAAAACCACCTCGCCGCACGACTTTAATCTGCGCGTGTATGATATTATTTTATTCCCGGTGACGATGTTTATTGATTTTCCCGAAATAACTTTGAACGGGGGGGGGGGGGGTCAAAACTACCCTGACTATGGTGTGAGGCTATTTAGAGGGTCTGAAGTCAAAATTTTTGGTGGTAAAACGGGGTACCCAAGTTGAAACCGGACCGAGATATACTTAAATCAAAAAAAGGGGGGGGGGGGTTACTTTCGGTATGGTATAACACCCTATAGCCGTTTTAAAAATACAGCTACGACAATCCGCGCCTGCCCACACGGACATGAACGCGTTCGCGTTCGTACGGCCGCCCGTCCGTCCGTCCGTCCTCACTACCCGCGTAAAGAAGTTTATCATCAACATCCAGTGTATTATTATGTATGAAATAACTGTTGTGAGTACTATAGTAATATTATACCGTGTTTGAAAAAAATATTCTTAATTTTTATAAATAACTACCTAGGAACAACCATAATATTATTTTGTCATAACAGTTCAATACACACAAATAACTTGTAAATAATATTATTATTACTATTAATTAGTATTTTATGTATAGTTTTGTAATGCTGTACATAATATTGTTCAATTATGTATAATAATAATTTCGTGCGGGTTTGAATTATTTGTACCAATGCATCGACTGCTGCAGTAAACATATATAAATAAAATAAATAAGTATTTAATTTTATCCTAATAATAAGTATACGATGTTATTGTATCAACTCAATATTTTTGTCCTGTATGACCCGTATTGTATAATGCTGGTTTACTTGTCTGTGGTCAGTGATTCAGGCACCACCTCTACTGTTTTTGTACTTTTGTTTGATTAGTAATACAATTATTATGAACTAACGTGTTTTGTTTTAATAAATATGATGTTTTTTGCATAATAAGTACACTTCTTTAAGTATTAATATTACTCAACTAATATTCAGATAACATTGATTACAACAAATGGATAGAAACAAGGTAAAGTATTGATCATAATTCATAATATATACATATTTAATAAAAATCCCATTTTTAATTTAGATACCTAGTAGGCATACCTGATGTTGTATAATAGTTATAATAATTGTATGTATTAGGTATTAATTTAAATATATATCCATAAGCTAATGAATAATTAAAGAGGCTAATCTATTTATTAATGGCTATAATCTGGAAACGTATTTACAATAATTATTAATATTGTGTTAGGTCTTCATAAAGACTTCAGATGAAGAATTTTCTGAAGTTGAAGATTTTATTGAACAAGAAGAAAACATTGATCAGAGTTCAAGTTCATATATCAATGATTTATTAAAAGATATTGATTCAAATAGCTCCTCAAAATCATCAGTACGAAGTGATGATTTAAACGCATATTTTCATCCTGAGTTTTGTAAAAATGTTTTACGTATTTCCAAACAGTTTCCTTTATGGTCGAATGTCATGTCAGAATATTTCAAATCTCCTTACTCTACAGCAACTTCAGCATCTGTGGAAGGTGATTTTTCTGAACTCAAAAACAAAATTTTAAGGCATGATTTTAAACCAATGACAGCGGATCGTTTTGTTATTACACATTAAAATAATTTAAAAAGTTCAATGACAATAGCAAGAAGTGAACAATTATTTCCTAAATCTCTTGAAAAAGAACTCGATGACACAAAAGGTATTAAAATAAGTCGAAAAAGTAGATCTTCCTCGTGTTCATTAGACAGCATTGACAACACGATACAACCTGAAAGTTGGATGGACTTTAAAGATGATCAAATTATGAAGTCAGGACAAAATGAATTCGATGACAACTTTGATGCTCTTGATGTATTATGTAATACAACAAGCCCAAATAGTAGATCATCGTCACGTTCCTGTGATAGCATCAATACATTACAAGAAGAAGAAAGTTGGATGGGCTTAAAAAACATACCAAACGGACCATTTGAAAAAAAAAAATATGAGACCATCCAAGTATATCAAACCATGCCAAGACATCGATCGAATTTTGAATAGTTGAAGAATGAGGTCCCATAAAAAAACTTTAATACTCAATGGAAACATTTCAAATCAGTGTAAAATTGAAAAGGATGTTTTTATGGTTACAAATACATGTGCATTTGATACTATTGCAGTCGCAATAGCTGTAGCATATAATGATAACAATTCATATAAAGATTAAAGAGTATATCAATAATTCCGAAAACTTATTCTTGCAATTCACGAAAGAATTGGCAATGCAAGGACCAGACAAAAGTATTTATAGAAAAAGAGTAGACTTGTTGCTAATGCATTTCAACAAATCAGAAATCTACCCAAATGTGCAAACCATTAATTCGGAATGTAATGTGACAAAAATCATTCAAAGCTATTTAAAAGATGTACCAAGTGCCACAGAATGCATTTCTTGTGATACATGTGGATGCATAACAAGACCTTCGCCAACAATAATTTTACCGTCGAACAGTGAAATTGTGGAACTACAGACGCTATTAAATGGATATACGGAGAACAAAAATTCAAAGTGTTCAAAATGTGGGGGTACAAAAATCTCATCAAGAGTATTGGGTGAACACATATTTATTGAGACAGATTTTTTTACTTCACCAATACAACTTCAGAATATCCCAAAAACATTAAATACAAAGTAACTAAAATATAGTTTTGTGTTATTAATATATATATATATTTTTAAATACTATAACTTTATAATTTCAGGTTTTTTCTAGCAGCCATTGTTAATTTTGTGTCTGGTGGACACTACATAACATATGTCAACAGATCAAGAAACCATATTTGGGAGTTCCACAACGATCTCGCTCAGAAAATAACTATTTTAAAAAACGAAAATGTCATATTAAATCCACATTTACTTATCTACATAAAATTGTAAAAATAATATTTGTAAAAAATGATAAATAAAAGAGAAAAAAGTTATTTACAATAAAAACTAGTTTGAAAAGAATATAATTTTGAATAATAATTCTATATTTTATTTTGAATAAAAATGACTGTTTCTTTTTGTAGACAGTTCAATAGACAGCCAAAAGTTCCACAACAAAAATTAATTATTTTTTCCAAGATTAGCTGTCTTATAACATTGAAAATGACCTCACCCATTGTCGATAAATCTTAAATAATACGTTATCATTCGATATTATATCAAATTTAAACTTCAAAGACAATTAATGTACGAGTATTCAAGAACCTCCCCACAAGAAAAAATAAATAAAATTCAGATCTTCAAACGCAGAACAAAGGTATCAAACATGGATTTGTTTGTTTTATTCAAACCAACAATGTCCAACAAGTTTGTTGGATGTATTTCCTGATGTAGTTGTGCTGCTAACTTTTGAGGGTCAAGTATTGTACAGAATTACAAAACTATATATAAAAATATAAAATACTAATTAATAGTAATATTAATATTATTTACAAGTTATTTGTGTGTGTTAAACTGTTATGACAAAATAATATTATGGTTGTTCGTAGGTAGTTATTTATGATAATTAAGAATATTTTTTTCAAACACGATATAATATTATAATAGTTCTCACAATAGTTAGTTTCACACATAGTGTCACTCATAATAATACACTGGATGTTAAAGACAACAGTTTGAATTTTCGCACCACTTCATCAACACACCTCCTATTTTTTTATTCTCGTGATATGTGCAATATTGTATAATATAGTATTAGCGAAAAACATCAAGTGAAACAACGATTTCATTTTTGTATTATAACTTATAATACCCGCGAAATACCCGATGGTAAATACCAAAATTTCAAATCGTATAACGAATTATGGAAATGAGTTTGGTGATAAAAAGGGCGACTCGCAAATTTTAAAAGTGGACTCGCAAATTCTCGCAAATAACACGCTATCGTTTGATATAAATTTCGAAGTTATTGGACAACATGGGTGGGCCAACTTCACGGTCGAAAATTGTGTTTTGTGGGTAAAGGGTCGACTCGCAAATTTTGAAAGTGAACTCGCAAATTCTCGCAAATATCGACGCATCATTTGGTATAAATTTCGAAATTTTAGAGTGACATGGGTGGGCTACGTGAAGTTGGCCCACCCAATCTTATTTTGTTTGCAGCTAAAAAACGGCTAACTCGCAAATTCTGAAAGTGAACTCGCAAATTCTCGCAATTAACTCGCAAACTATTGGTGAAGATTTTGAGTCGCTACGCCAAAATGGGTGGGCCAACTTCACGTACGTTTCGTCTTTTGGTATTATTTTTGGTAAGTCGATTTTTTAGCGGTTTTGTTTTGTTGTCTTTGCCCTAATAAAAATCAGTTTCAGACGTAAAAACATTATTATCATGAATATCGTAAGGATGATCATAATTTTCTAAATCACTCACAAGTTCATGGTTACTAGTATCCAGATGTTCAATAAAGTCGTCGGGGTCGACGACGGAATCATCACTATCACTCAAAAATTATATTACTTGGTTTTTATTAGCCATTTGTAAAACCGAACTTGAAATAACTAGGATAAATAATAAAATAATACTGTATAACTTGCACTCTACGACAAAAAAAAAAATACATCAACCGTGACGCACGAGCGCGACGCTACAAATACGGTACTGTCGACATTGGACGAAAATAACACAGACAGTTTATTTATAGATTAGCTAATGTTTACATTATCTCCATGAGCAACTTTTATGAGCATAATAATAATTATATCACAATGAACAAAATAATTTAAAGCCAATTGTTCCCAAAATAACATTAATGAGAGCGAAATGCTCATAGCGCCACCAACGACGGGTTAATTGACTATAAAGTTTTGCTAAACTAAAGTTAAATAATTGTATCATTTTTATTATTTTGTACCTAATTAGTTTATCCCCCTTTCCTATACTCTGTTTTCACCCATGATATCCCAAAGACTTTTTACACATTCATTGGCACATACGCTGACGATACCCTAATTTCGGCGTCACATCACGATCCAGAAATTGCTAGCTTAAGGATCCAAAATCACCTCAATATGATCAACTTATGGGCAAACCGCTGGAAAATAAAAATAAACCAAACCAAATCAATTCACGTAACATTCACTTTACGAAACTCTGACTGCCCTCCAGTTATGCTCAACAACAAAGTCCTTCCATCAGCAAATTATGTTAAGTATTTAAGGCTCACATTTGACAAACGTCTTACGTGGAGCCCTCACCTGAAACTAAAGCGTAAACAAGTCAACTCCAGGCTGCACCTCCTTAGACCTCTTTTAAAATCCAAACTATCCCTAACAAACAAGGTGACAATATATAAAGCGATAATCCGTCCGGTCTGGCTCTACGGCATTCAGCTATGGGTCTTCAAAGCCTTCCAACACTAGAACTCTACAGGCTTTTCAATCAATATGCTTACGCCTAATCACCTCCTCCCCCTGGTACGTAACAAATAAAAATGTCCACAAAGATTTAAAACTACCCACTCTTAACGAATTGGCCAAATTCTTTTCTAAACTACACACTCATTATAATCCTTTAATCCAAAGATTATCCTCTGCAACATACGCCTCCAAAAGACTAAAATGGCTGTGGCCCCGAGACTTGCTCAAAGCATAAAATTATAAAGTTATAACCTAACTAAATAATACCAAAAAATAACTTAATGTAATCTCTTGTCAGGTGACACTACTGAGGGTCTTCCTATTCGAATATTTTAATGTTATATAAACTTTGTCATCATACTTACTGATTATTGTAAAAATAGATAGTAAATATATTTTCTTAATAAAAAAAAAAAATTATTTTATTAACTCTTTAATATATTTATTTAAATAAACGATACATTAAAAATAACCATATTTTTTATAAACAATGAAATAAAAACATTTATAGTATAAATGCCTGATGTCGTTCCTGAACAACAAAAAACTTTATGAGCTAATAATTTATCAGTTTAAGTTCATAATTTTTTTTTATCATTTTTCCCATGTTATTTAAACCCTACTGGCCGGTTTCACACCGAGAGTTAAAGGGCGAGTAATCGGTAACTCGGAGTTAGCGAGAAAAACGTATTTCACGACCTAGAGTTGGATGGTAACTTCAAGTTAATGAAAATCTTTACTCCCAGATTTTAACCCCCAATATTTCTGAGTGTTAAGAGCTAACTCTTAGTTACAATCACGATTTATCCTGATACAAACAACCGTTGATAGTGGTTGTTGTGTTTTATTTTCATTTTTCTTTTGCCTTTTGTGCTTCGATCAAAATTAAAAAGTCTGTTCGTTTTTGTTTGAATTTACTGTGAAGTTTTGACGTTTTAATTATGTACCGTAGAATATTATTTGATGACGAAAACGCGAATGATAACGAAGTTATTGCGATGCAACGGCGACCAAAAATTTTTTACGAGAGGGTCAACTATCTTGAACTGTACGATGACCATGATTTTATTAATCGATTTCGCCTCTCTAAAGCAACGTTTAATACAATATTGAGATCAATTGAAAATGAAATATCTCCTCCTTCTAATAGGTAAGTAGACTTTAATTCCATATAAAATCATTTTGTTTTCTTTCCCTACCTAATATTATTTTTTTTGTTTCAGGAACAGAGCAATATTACCTCCAAGTAAATTGTATATGATGCTGAGGTACCTCGCAACCGGTTCATTTTTGTTGTGTGTTGCTGACTTCGTTGGAGTCAGTGAATCCTCAGCGTGTCGATACGTACACCAAGTCTGCAGAGCCATAGCGAGACAAAGGCCAAATTTCATTTCATTCCCATCTAATGAGATTGATAAAAATATAGTAGTCAATGGATTTTACAGCCGCAGTAGATTTTCTAGAGTAGGGTTACCATATTTTATTTAGCAAAAACCGGGACAAACTTTTTTTAATTTTTTTTTTTATTGATTTCTGATTATACAATATAATTTTTAATACACGTTATATATATAATAATATTTGACGCTTTAAAAATTAAAGAATACATAATAAAATACACAATTTTTAATCTGTGTCTGATGTGTTCTCCGTCGGCATACAAGTTTGTATTGTTTGATACTTGGCTGAACTATGTACTTTTTGACAACAAGACATGTTATCAAAACTTGTTTTAATTATTGTTTTAATTATCGTACGGGCAGCAGTAAATTTTTTTTCATCAAACATTTTTCTGATTAATTCAGAAGTACAAGTAATAGAGTTGAAACTTTGACTAATTGACTATGGACAATTGTATGGTAAACAAATGTAACTTCTTTAGACGCAAGTTTTAACGCATTTTCGTCTGCTTTTAATGGAGTAAAAAATGTACGTACCGAGCTATTGGTAGCATGTTTGCATGTTCTATGTTTTTTGTTTTGAGATGATCATTTATGTCAGATCGCCCACCATGGCTAACCGAAAACGAACTTGAATAAATTGTACAATAAACGTCATAGTCGTTATCTGCTTTAACTTTTTTAATAAAATTAAATTCACTTTGAAGTGTTTCATTAAATTTACATAGACGTTTTGGGGCCATATCGCACTGTTTTCACGAAATACCGTACGGCAAACACAGACTATGGTCAACATTAAGTCTCTAACTGATTAGTTCACTACAATTGACATAATATTAAATAATAAATGGTTGATCCGTTTAGCGATAACTAAATATATTATCGTGACGGTCGACGCAACTGAAATACGACGAACGTACGTCACAGAGTCGGGAAAATAATTTAAAAATAGATTTTGTCAATTATTCAACTTGTTATTTTATAACTATACCTTTTATAGTTTTATATTTGTTCATAATTATCTCAGATCTTACTTGTTACTTTTTTTCATCAAATGTCTAATAAAAGACACTTATAATTAATTAAAGTCTCATTCCGGGACAATATGCTGTCCCGAAACACATTATCGGGACACCGGGACGTCATACTCAAAACCGGTACTGTCCCGGCAAAACCGGGACGTATGTCAACCCTATCCTAGAGTGATAGGAGCTGTGGATTGCACCCACATAAAAATTCAGTCACCAGGTATGCATAACATATAAAACATATATGTACATAATAACATGTAATATAACATATATGTTCTGTTTTATTCAAACATGGTTTGTTATAATTTGTATAGGAGGAGATAATGGAGAAATATTTAGAAACCGGAAAGGATGGTTTTCGATCAATACCCAATGCATTTGCAATCCATGGCTCAAAATTATGGATATAGTGGCACGATGGCCAGGATCAAGCTACGATCAAATAATTTTTGACAACTCTAATGTCAAACACAAATTTGAAACAGGAGTCATAAAAGGCTATCTCTTAGGTGACGGTGGTTATGAAGTTAAGCCCTACCTTATGACTCCTCTGCTCAACCCTACCACCCAAAGCCAGCAATTATATAATGAGAGCCATATTAGGACAAGAAATGTAATAGAAAGGTAAATATTGCAACATACTCAAAAATACTCTATGCTAAATTTGGAAAATACGTTTATTCATTGTGATGTTGTAGATGTTTTGGTGTTATGAAACGGAGATTCCCTGTTCTCAGTAAAGGGTTAACAGTAAACTTGAATAACACACAAGCTATAATAGTTGCATGTGCTGTTCTCCATAACATATGTGTTGATATGCATGATGAACTTCCAGATGATGAGCTGATGGAAAACAATTTTATTAATGATGTTAATGAAAATCACATTGGTAATTTTGCAGGAACAAGAGGAAGGCAAGAAAGAGATAGACTGATCAGGGATCACTTTGCCAATTTACAGTGCGATTTAGCAATAATATGGTAAGCAAATAGAAATTAAAGTTAAGATTTAGGAACTTTATTTTAATTATTTATAATGATTTTTAAAATAGAGTAACAAAAAAAAAAAGAACTTACTTTTTTAAAAGTAATAACAATATTAATAAAATGATTATATATATAACGTATGTAGCAACAAATAACAAGAAAAAAATAACTTTTACCCTTTCAGAAATAATAACAAAATTAATAAATTGCTTAAAGTGTGTGTATATGCAAAAAAAATTCTAACTAAAAAAAATTAACTTAATATTTTGTACTATTTAATTTTGTTTTAAGAAGTTCTATTTCCAATTTCATTTTTTCTTCTTTTAAGATAGCATTCCTTTTTCTAATATCATTTATTCCAATTTCCTGCCCCAACGCTTTTATTTGAAATTCAACAAGTTTGTCTTTTTGCTGCAAGAGGTTTGTTGCCTCGGCAGATCGGCTTTTGAAACGCTTTTCTAAAATGTAATAGGTACAATTATATTATACAAATACTTAATAGAATAAATTGAAACATTCAAAACTCACTATTTGTCCTAAGGGGAGTACTTTTAACATGTTTTAGATGTTGCGGAGTTACAACGTCCCATTGGCTGACATTTGAACCTGAGAAAATGATATATAAATGAAGATTCTTTGTACCTAATATATTAATTTGTGTTATTGTAAAAATATAAAATTTAAAAAAAAAAATGTTTATTATTAGCATACATATATTGGTTTTCTGTGCATTTTATTGTAGGCAAGTTAACTTTAACATACCAAAGTGGGTACTGCTACTTCCTGCCTCATTAGAAGTTTCATTATTACTGGGGACATCTATAACTATGTTTCCTTTACTAGTTGGTTCTGAAAAACGAAAACATATTCATAACAACATACATAGTTAACTTATATAAGGTAACAATAAGATTATGATAATAATATATATAGAATTATTGTTAATTTAATTAGATAATCATCACATTTTGGCAGTGTAATAGTACATACATACAAACGCTTGTATAAAATGTTTAAAGTTAGCCTACTTTTAAAAAATGTTATCTATGGGTAGAATAGTGTGTGAAAAATCAAAGTAAGCTTTAGCAAACATACCTGGTTCGGTAATGATGTTTGTGGAAGTCAATGATGAAGACTTATGGCATTGAAATTCATCAGGCATAACTAGGAACAATTTATTTACCTTATATTTAAAAAAAAAATACTAAACTAATTAAATTGTTACTATTCTATTATGTAAGTAACGTGATCTTACCAGTCACAAAGTATGAATTGTCATCGTCAATCATTTCAAAATCGACTGAAAAATAAATGTAGGTACCTATATTTGAGGTTGGATGCAAATACAGGACAAGCTTAATATGATCTTACCATCTAATTCATTGGCATCCTCATGAACTGGAGGCATGGCATCAACTTCACCGTCACAGTCAAACTGTGAAGGCATGCCTTCAATAGAGTTGAATCATGTCCTTCACCTTTTGTTCCACATCACTGAGAGCTATTGCTTCATTTTTGCCACCGCCTGTCTTTAGATGTTCTATTCTAAATGTTAGTCAAAATAAAATTATCAAAGATGGACATTAACCTGTAAAAAAGTTAAAGTTAAGTAAACTTTTTTTTTAACTTTTTAACTTAACTAGTTCATTATTTTTGTTAATACATTTCTGGTAATAATGTACCATAGTAAAAATGTGATTTGTTATGCCTACACAGTGTTAAAATTATCAATAATGAAGAGAGATATGAATCGTCAGAACTGAAACATTGATCACACTTACCTTATCAAAGCACTTTTTTTCCGCACAAGTTTTTTTATATTTTTGTACTTCAACTGAAGTTGAGGTACAGTGCGTGGAACTAATAGCGCTTGGCTATTAAATTCCAATGCCAGTTTCTTCCAGCAATTTTCCTTTTCCTTCCACATTACAGCGTCTGTCTTCTTATTTTCCAAAACATTTTTGTTGGAAATAACTAATTCAACGAGTAGTTCTTCTTCCCTCCGACTAAAATTGACGTTCCTCTCCCTCTTCTTCAAGTTATTCATAATTTATAGTATTTTATAATAAAATATTGTCAAGTATCAGTGAACAAATTACAAAACACAATACAGAAATAAATTTGAAAAACGAAGAGTAATCTAACGACTTTATCAGGCTTATCAATGTTATCAGTGAAAAATAAATGTTATCATTAACAGGCCTCCGGAACAGGACAATTTATGGGCCATTCGTAAGCTAACCTAAGGTTAACCAACTCTCACACATAAACCCGTGGTGAAACCGAAACAACCATAACTCTGGGTTACTGGATAACTCGGAGTTAACTAATCTAAACTTTAACTCCTACGTGGTGAAACCGGCCCTAAGAAACTTAAAAAAAAATTACGCATTGTAGGGTTAAGTATAGCTATTAGGTTCCAATGATCAATATAAAAAAAATTGTAATACATAGGTGAAAGGTAAATTCTGTGCTTTTGAATACAAGTTTTCTAACGCCATCTAGGATGAATATATTTGTTTTCTATGCAAACTTTTTACTCTTGATATTTGTTCGAACGCGATTGACGTCACGGCGACGCGTCTATATATCATCAAAGCTACAGCTTCTACGTCGCGCGATCGGACAATGACGACAAATCATCCCCCTCCTTGATATATATTTGCCGGCTGATGTCCACGACTTTCGATCGTCTGGTCATCACCGTCGTTGTTTTTCACCAGCCGCCGAACCTGGCGTGTCTCGTGTGTCACCTGCGGTCTCAATTTAATAAGTAGTATTCCTTTTTGGTTACCTCGTGATCAACTGACCTATGTTTCGGGTAAGAGGTCATACACTATTATATCGTGAAGTGTAGTGGCAACTGTCGTAGCTCTGAGATAGTTGGGGTCAGACTTGTTCACTACACTCCGGCCTTATTTGAGCGACTATTATTGTCTTTATTATTGGGTGTCATCAGTCATCACTGTCATCATCTCAAAAGGCTGTCGCCGTTCCAGCCTGGATTCAACGAGGGAGCAGCATCACAGGTTTCACCTTTTTTTTGTATTAATTTTTGTACAGCGCAGTTGTATTTTTGTATAAAAAATCAAATCTTTTGATTAACATAATATAGTATTTATTATTGTCTTTCCGCGTACGGGTCCGCGTAATTATTACTATTATTATTTTATATTATTAAAAGTTTTTTTTTGTGTACACCGTGGGAGATCCTACTCCCGTCCATCACTACGCGAGTCGTTAGCGCTAACCACGATAATAAAAGTAGGAGCGCACGGCGAACAATATTAAATAGAGAATATCTGAACATTTAAAAGTCATGTACCTATCATGATTAGTAGTAAGGTGTACATTCACTAAGTCACCACCCAACAGTTACTAGAAATTCGCTAGACTAAACCGGTTCACTTAAATGGTTTATTAAAATGATCCAGGTTTATAATCGGTGTGTAAACTGTTTCGAAACGATTTATTCAGAAATTCGCTCGTTTAGATCGGTTTGCCCCCACTTTAAAATTTTTTTTTCTTATCACATATTTAATATGAATTGTTTCCCGCACTTTTTGTAAAATTAAATAATTATTATAATAATAAAATTAAATCACGTTTAATTTTCATTTGAGTTTTGAAATTCCTACTGAGTCATTTAAAAAGCTAAAAAGTTGGTTAAAAATGGATAGAAATAATCTTAGATTAAAGTTATTTAATGATTTCATTATGAGTAAAAATCACATTACTAATTTTGTAGTGCAAGGATGTCCTATTCGTGAAAGTAAGTGTTGATGTTAATATTCTATTATTTGAATAACTTCATAACTAATCTGCGTATACCTACAACTATGATGTACAATGTGTTTACTAATGATATTTTATTTGTCAATATCTGCTTATTAGATGTGTTAGTTTATTTAAACATTTTAAACGAGTTTACTTTTAATGATACATCACTTGAAGAAGATATGATACTTTTGACTAATGCGGAGAATGAAAATAACTACAAAATTAAAATTAAAATTGAAGATTTTGCCGAGTTATTGGTACCCAAATTTACAAATAAAGAATTCAAGTCTCATTTTCGTGTTAACAGAAGTAGTATTGAGGTATATCTTATTACATTTACATATTATCTAGAATCAAGACTAAAATACATTTAATATATTTTCTATAGGTTGTGATGACATTTATTGGTCCTGCTTTGTCTCAAAAATCTATAAAAATAAATGTCGAAAAACAGATACTAATATTTATATGGTATATGGCAAATTGTGAAACACATCGGTGAGGATATTCCCTCAAAAATATTATTTTCTATCTTTTTTGTAATTGGTGATTTTACTTTAAGATTACTTAAAAACATAGAAAAAATGATTCTGCGTAAATGCGTTTTGACTATGTTGCTCTTGGGCCAGAGAGAGTAAACAAACTGTGCGCTGACATCCTCTTAATGATAAATGCTAATTTATAAAAATCATATTTTGTCAGCATTAGGATTTACTTAGATAAAATTAATATGCATTTCAGACAAATTGGTAATCGCTTTAACATAGCAGAGAGTACAAGTCATGATATAATAACAAATTGTTTATTGGCTATGAATGATGTAGCTGGTAAGATAATTGTATGGCCAACAGGAGTAGCGGCATTAGAAAACATCCAGAAATTTAATTCTCTAAGAGGATTAAACTCATTTCCCAATGTATTTGGCTGTATTGATGGGTGCCATATTAATACTTTATTTCCTTGGGAAAAACGAACTAAAATGCCAAAGTTGGATAGAAATATGTTTTGCAATAGAAAACAAGTTCCATCTGTTGTACTGCAAGTTAGTATTCCAGGACTGTTATAATGCTTGTATTAATTGTTAATTTGAACTTTTAGTCTAATTTTTTTAACAGATCTTCTCATAGACATATTAACTAATTAATATGTTATAGATCTTAGTTATTCAATTTAGCAAAATATTATATTTATTTTAGGGAATCGTTGACGCTGAGATGAAGTTTATAGATGTGTTTGCTGGTTGGCCAGGGCGGTCTCATGATGCCCGAATTTTTCGTTGCAGTACAATTGGTCAAACTATTATAAATACTCCATCATCAATCCTCCCTAATTCTTGCTATATTCTTGGTGATGGTGCCTATCCACTCGCTGAGGGCCTCATGATACCATATAAAGATAATGGTAACCTAAGTTTGAAACAAAAAAATTTTAACCATAAACTGAGTAGCTCACGGGTTTTAATTGAGCAGGCATTCGGCAAATTGATCTGCAGATTTCGAAAAATTAAGTGTGTAAATGTATTTTTATATATAATTAAAATTGTTCTAATGTTCTACTTATTTTGATTAATTATTAGACACATGGACTTATACAAAAAAAATTTTTGTGGTAAAGTGATAACTGCTGCATGCTGCTTGCATAATATATGCATATCAAACAATGATACATTTGTTGCTGATGTACCTATTCAAACCGAACTTAACTTACAGGAAATAAGAAATGAAGTTATTAGCGGCGCAACCAAAAGAAATTTAATTTGTGATACATTAAGCATGAATTAAAAACAAAATCATGAATTTTAAAACAGTGTTATTGTAATAAGTCTTTTATTACTTTTAATATTAATTAATAACAACATAACAATATTCTAGTAATTTATAGTTATAAAATCAAATGTAAATAACAAAATAAAAATAGAAACTGGCCCCTCTTTACTATACTAATATACAGACTTTGTAATATTGTATTGAAGCAACTAAAAAAAAATGGAAAAAAATATTATAATATATTGGCGTCAAACATTTTTTTGAAAAGGTCTATCTTTTCCCTTTCAATTTTATTTGCATCATCCAATTTGTTTAGCAGTTCAGCCTGAGTCTTCAACATAATTTCCTCTCTTTTTTCCAACTTGTCAAGACTAAAAGTGAAAAATGTATTATTAATCAAAATTAATCCAAGTTCTGAATCACCCTAATGTCTCTCAGTCAAGCAATATAAAAATGTATGGTTTCATCAAAAGTAATATATAAAAAAATTTCAATTTGATGGCTTAAATATTAGAGTTGTCTGGATAAGCATTTAAATTTAGTCTAAGAAGTTAAATGTTCAAATAGATCACTGTTGAAAAACTACACTAAAAACTTTTGGTTTGCTGCAGAACAATAATTATTATATATTAAGTGAATGGAACTTATGTTATGGAAATTATGAACCTACTGAATAATAAATTGTATGAAATATCAAATGATAGGAAGTTTAGAAGAAAAGCAACTGTTAAAAACATAATATGACTAAATAAATAAAAATATAATGTTGAATTTTACTAACCGGATGTTAAGTTGATTTGCATTATTGTTAGTTGCTTCTATTTGATCATTTCTCAATTTTTCGAATTTAGTAAACCAAGCAGGTGTTTTTTCATGATGGTTTTGTTTGAATAAGGAAATTGGTGTTGCTGTATAAGTTGAGTCAGATAAAGGTGGTATTGTATTTTCTAACTCTGGTGTTTCTATGGGACTATTGATGTCTTTTGACGATTCATGTAACAAATCTACAAATTTGCGAACACAAAAAAATTTAATAAAATAGTTATACAAGGATATATAGGTATATATATATCAACAATTTACACATATTTCAATACATATTTCTATACCTTTCTAATCGTCAGATATAAATAGAGAATGTATGTACAGAAACAGAAGCAAAATATTTTTAAAACTATATCTAACTATATTAATAAAAAAATTATAGCTCATCTATTATATAATATTTAAATGATTAAGTAATTCAGTAAAATAAAAAAATTACCTTTTGGCGGAGAAATTGTTTGCCTGGCCGTTGGTGATATGGCATTTTCTATTAATATATAATACTGCCATTTGATTCCACCACTTCCAGACTTTTTGGATGCATCCCTCACTTGTCGAAAACGAGTCAATAATCTTCGCCATTTTTCGTCGCATTGCTTAGGGCTAATATTAATATTTTTAGCTTTCATTTCTTTTGAAATCACATCCCACTGCTCTAATTTCTTTCCTTTTTTTATAATCTTATCGAATTTTTCATTGCAAGCTCCTCTTAGTGATATTAATAACTTGGTAGCAGTTGCTGACCATGAATCTAAAAGAAAACACATTTATATCAAGTTGAAACATAAATTGTAAATACAGTATTTAATTATTTTTACTTGAATCTGTGGTTTCATTATGTTGTGAACCAGCATCACCTATACCAAATTCAGCAGTACCATCGTTCTCCAATACTAAAATCAAAAATGAGAGTTCTTGGCATGTTATATATTTTAATAACACATACAAAATATCTCTGAATGCATTGAAATCAGGGTTAGTAGGGGTAAGTGAAACACTAAAAACAAAATTCAACTTTATTTCCTTTTCTAGACTCACATTTTACGTTAAAAGAAGATTTAACCTATTATCATATATTATGTTATGAGGTAAATATTCATATTTCTGGTAATAAAAAAATCTAGTTAAAAATTGCTCTAATGAAAAATATTTATTTTTTTTTTAAATCCAAGTGGCTCACTGTCTATTCACAGGGAAACGTGAGTCATGGGCATATATTTCTATATTCCACTATTGAGCTATACATAAAGCATAATGGGGCAAGTTTTTAAACTTCTTAACCATAATACAAAAAATAGTAAAA